>CAUZXS010003264.1:5000-56640 GCA_963585895.1 Sepioteuthis lessoniana | reverse complement strand
TCTTACTCTTCTCTCCCCTTCTTATATCACAATAGTTTTTCATCTTATACTTTCTCTCATTGTGTCTTCATTCTTTCTTATCCCTTTTTTTTTTTTTTTGCTTTTTCCATGCTTCATTCTTTCTTTCTTTTTTTTTTCTTTTTTTTACCCATCCCTTTCACTTCTTTCTTTTTTTTTTTTTTCTCTTTCTTTTTATTCCCTTGATCCTTCTCTTTCTTCCTCATCATTTAAGTGAATTAAGCACTCTGCTGAATATTCTAAAATGTAATAAGATGAAATGGAAAAGGTTCCTCCAAAATAAAAAGGAAAAGAAAAAAAAAGATAAAAGCATTTTACTGGGTTTTTTTTTTATTCCACTAGCCAAGGCCATCAACCATCTTCCTTTTGCCCAAATATATTTTTGCTTTTTCAGATTTAACCTATTTCACTACAGAATTTTGAAGCTATGTTTCTTTGAGAGATGGAATCCTTATAACAGGAAGACATTCTTTATTTACCATTTTCCTGTTATTTGCCAAGAATCAATTGCCTTCGTCCATTTAATCTCAATCTAATTCTCTTGAAAGTTGAATGTCTGATGAATTTCATCCAATGTTTCAATTATAAGGGCACATGATTTACTTCCCTTTGATCTGATTTCAAAATTAATTATCATTTAGCTTTGAAAGAATCTAAAAGAGACATGAACTTCTTTTTTTTTAATTATTACATAGCTGCCACAGCTTTAAATCAATTTAGTATATAAGTATATACATAAAAGTATGTACACGGATATATAGAGGAATAATGATATGTATGTATATATATATATATTTAGCAGGAGACATACAGATTGTACAGACATCAGCAGAATATCATTTTAAAGAAATCTTCTCAAAATATATTCATAAAAAAGCCAAAGTGGTTATAATTGATTTGTAAAACTAATTTTCATGCTTAAAAAGTTCAGATTTCCTCATTTTTTCTATTCTGTAATCTTTATATATATATATATATATAATGCTATTTATATGTATATAAGTAAAAGTTATTGGTAACCGTGGTTGAGGCAACCCAAAGGCTCACTTTTCAATAGCTACTACACCAAGTTTAGTGGAAGATGCTACTCCTTCCCTTGGATTGCTCCACTTTACCCTTGATATGTACCTTATAATGCTGAGTGTTAAACAAGTGAGCATCAAGTACCATTTTTTTATTCTTTAATATGACTCAATTTTCATTATATATATTATATATATATATATATATATTAAAGATATATAATGCAATTATTTTTTTTTTAAATTTTAATCACTTTGTTGTTGTATTTAACACTTTTATAATTTATTATAAACTTATTCTTCTTATTCTTTCATCTATATATCATTACTATATATATATATATATATATATATATATATTGCATTGTTCAGATAATCGGATAAGAGAGAAACTGACAGTCCCAAAGCACTGTTGGCTCTGTGTCTACACTATGTTACTTTGGATCTACATATGCTCTATCTCAGATATTAAGCACAATTTATTTATAAATATAGCAAACAATATTGTTATTATTTATGTGTATATATATATATATATATAGATATATATAATATATATACAACTTTAACCAAGTAAAAAACTACACTATAAGATTATTATTAAAGAAATACACTTAGAACATACAAACTTAGAGAATAAAGCAATGTCCAGTTTGCATCTGAATTCTAACTTTCTGGAGTGTGCCTTCACACTGAAATAGGCAATATATATCTGAGTTTATGTTTAGAATATTTATTTTGATTTTAATAATGCATTGACTCTTAAAACATTCATATTACAACTAAGTATGAAGTGTTTAGCCATTAAAAAATGATTGGGAACTTTATTTATACACTGACTCTTAAAACATTGAGATTACAACTAAGTATAAAGTGTTTACCTGTTTAGAATGATTATGAAAATATAATAGTAGATTGGATCTTAAAACATTGATATGACAACTAAGTATAATGTGTTTATCTGTTGAAAATGATTGCAAACTTCATTAATACATTAGATCTTAAAACATTTATATTGTAACCATATATGAAGTGTTTACCTGAGTAAAATAATAAAAAAATTACATTTTCATCCTATTTAAAATTGGACGCCATGATTGTTAAATTGTCATAAACTTAGCTAGCAACAATGGCTGACATGCAAAAAAAAAACAGACCAACCAACATTATGGAATTCAAATGAAGATTATTAAAATAGCTGAAAAGGTCAGAAAAACTGACTTTGTGTTTAGCTGTGACATGTAAAGGTTTTATAACATTTGTCTGCTCTTTGATTGCCCGGGACACTGTCACATGGTCTCTGGGAATAAGTCCAGCAGTTGGTCATCGTCCAAGTCCTGTATTGTCAGCAGGCCAAATGACCACCACAGTGATGGCCAAAGGACACACAAACATACTAAGCCGAGAAGATAACATTCTATAAAAAATTATGCTTGTCTCTTTGTTCTGTTTTTCTCTGCCTCCCACCAGACATGATTTGACACAAGGTCTTTTTTATAGTGGGGGTTTTAGGAAAGGGGGAGGTTGGACACAAGCCAAAATTCATGCCCTGCTGGAATATGTTGGTCATACGCTCACCTAGTACAATGTGAGCCAGATGACCCTGCTGGACTTGGACTCACAAGATGTTACATGAGTCTGGCAAGTATTCCAGACTGCTTGGCTGAAAAACCAGGTGCAGCGAGCATGAATACCTGGTATTGGTGAATATGAAGAGTACTACACTCGCAAAGTCCAAAGTTTCCCCAAAAACATTTCATTATAAACATATCAAGACTGTATTTAGATTTAGTCTTGATGCCTGAACAAAAGTCCAGACATCTAGACATCATCAGTTTGTGATATTTTGCTGCTCATCTGTGCCCAGGTTTTCATTTGAGTTTTAAATGTTCAGTTTTAAAATTGAAAATATATACCTTCAGTCTCAATGCATTTTGATCACACACACACACACACACATATATATATATATATATATATATTGGTAACTGGCCTATTGGAAAAGTGAGTAGAGTGTTCACAAATGGTCCAGGAGACTGGGGTTCAATCTCAGGTCGTATCACACCAAAGACTTGAAAAATGGGATTTGATGCCTCCTTTCTTAACACTCAGCATTATAAGGTATGAATCATGCTATCTTTATGTGACATATAAAGACGGCATGAAACCAGTGATTGCAAACAAGCTTCCATGCTATTAAATATATATAAAAACTAAAATATATTTGTCTAGAAGCAGGGACGAACTCATAAATGATGTACTCTTGTGGACCCCCACACATGGCCGAGCAAAAGCAGGATGGCCAACACGAACATACATTCAGCAACTATGTGAGGATATGGGATGTTGTCCGGAAGACCTGCCTGAGGCGATGAACGATTGGGAAAAGTGGCGAGAGAGGGTCAGGGATATCCGTGCTACCAACACAACATGATGATGATGATGATTGTATTGTATTGTGTTGTATAATTTCATTATATTCAGCAGTATTGCTTATGACAGACTGTTTCATCCTATGCTATAGATAAGACTATTATAAGTTGTACCAGTGAATATAACATTATATACAGGGCTATATATATATATATATATATATATATATATATATATAAATGTAATAATTAATATCAATGATATATTTTGATGCGTTTATAGATAAAAAATGTTCATTATCATTGATAGAGCATATATGTTCAAGTTCAGATATTATAAACAAAGATTTAATGGTGTTTGGTGAATGTCAGTTTCTCACCTATTCATTAAATCAACAAAATGTATATATATATATATATATATATATATAACCATATAATAACATTTGATTAGCCAAAATCTGCATTTGAACAAAAAAGCATCAACTATTCAAATGATTCATATAACTTTTTTTTCCTTAATGTGAAAAACACTATATATATATATATATATGTGTGTGTATATATATATATATATATATATATATATATATATATATATATATATAAACAATGAGAAAGAGAGCAATAAAATCACTAGGAAACAAACCCAAGGTCACTCTGATCAATAGAAAAGCCAATGCTATCATTCTCTAAGAACCCATTTGTCAAAACAGTCATCAGAAGTAGATATGACATCATCTTATGAGCTTTATAACCTATGAACTTTTCTGACTCTATATATATATATTATTATATGTACACACAATTAGATCATGGAATTATTCTAGTTGTTATTTTTTCTCATCAATAAATACCACTTCTATAGATGAATAGTGCTAGTTTTCTGACTGAACTGTTTGATCTTTGCAATTGACTCATGAGATTCCTTGGCTCAGCATTAGGTGAACCATACCATTGACCTACTCTTGGATTCATCTGCCTTGCTTCACATCTACCATGCTGTATCCCATGGTTTCCAATACTATACACTTGTGTGACCCATCTAACAATCTCCTTTAATAGTGGCATGTCAGACTAATGTGAACAGTGAACTTTTTATTTGACTGCAGTCATACACCTCTTTGTACTACTCTTGTAGGGTTTTGATAATGGAACATTTCATTCTCAGTAATATTTTCTTAATTTTTTTCTAAGTTTTAACTTGGTTTAAATCCTGAATGTGGTTACATTCTAAACATTTTACTAATAGTTCAGTCTTGCTTCAGTAGAAGGCTGGCACATGCTGTTTTGAATAAATCCTGGAAGAAACACCCTATAAAATTGCAAGTGTATGGCTACTTGCCTCCCATCTCAGAAACTATCAAAGTAAGATGAATAAGGCATCCGTCAGAGATCCAGTGAGGAACTCATTAGCAAAGTTCTCCAGTGGGCTAACCTACATGCACCCTTCAGTGTTGGCTGACCAGCAAAGATCTATATTTGGCAGCTCTGTGTGAATGCTTGATGCCATGTCATCTGGAGGACCAGCCAAGAGGAATGGAAGATAGAGTCAATAGAATTAATGCTATCAGCATGGCTTGATGATGATGATGATGATGATGATGATATATAACCTTTTATTTTATTCATCTTTTGTTTTTTTCTTCCTTCCAATATTAATTATTCTCCATTTCCTCTCTTTTTTTTTTCCTTCCTCCATTTTCTTCTTCCTTCCCTCTTAAACAGTTTCTACCTCTTTCTTTACCTTTTTTTTATTTTTTATTCTTTTTTTTTTGTATTCTTCTTTTATTATATTCTTTCCTCTTTTATTCTGTCTTTCTATCTTCTGCTTCTTTTCCTTATCATTCTTTCAATTCATTATCTTCTTCCTTTTTTTTATTTGGATTTTTTTTTCTTAACCAAAGCAAAAAGGTCATATCCTTTTAATGTTAAGCCTCTTACCTAAGATTCTCTTTTAAAAATGCAGCTTTCTTGGAAACATTTCCACAGACATACCCGGCACCGGCACAACCATTCAATACAACTGGGTAGATTCTAAACGCATACAGTGTTCAATACATTTCTCTATCATTCTTGCCTTCCAATAACCAAAAGAAGATTTATGATTTCGCTGAACATAAGAAATAGTAAATTCATATTTAGCTATGCAAATCATTTTCTTTTTTACACAGAAATGAAAATCGTGCCTTGTAAGAGGGTTGAACTCATTATCTCTTGTTAACTATTATTACTGCAGTTCAAAATATTCCTCTTAAATATTTGAAATTCTAACATTTTCTTAACCTTGACTTGGTTGATTTTTCTGTTTTAAAAGAATATCAAACTTCATGGGTGAGATAATGGCAAATTTATCCTTGTAGAACAAAAGAGTTGCAATTTAACCCCTGGTAGGAGGGGTGGATAAAAGGGTTCACATACCTTTCCAAAAGGTGTTTGTCCAAAAGTGAATATGATGGGGTAACTGGCGTTTGAACTCATTTACTCTAATGTTGCACCCCAGCACATTAGCAACCACTTTCTCCACCTTGTTGAATAAATATAACTTTATGGCTTAGTCATTTTACTTAAATCAAAAGGTGAAATTCAAGTTTTTCATATTGTAAACTTCCTTTTTGTATGTAATTATCATCAAATAATCGATAAATGTCAGTCAAATCAATTATATATATATATATATATATATATATATATATATAATACCTTAAAAATTCCCTTAGCTAACGCGGTATGCTTGTTGGCTGAGCAGTCTGAGACTTAGTCTAATGTAAAGTTGGATGGGTTTCAATCCCGGCTTCGAGTCTAGCCACACTGAAGAGTTCTGATAGAACGAAACAGTCTGTCTGTGGGTGACAATATATATATATATATATATATATATATATATATATATATATATACATATATATATATATATATATGTATATATATACATATATATACACATACAGCAGGCCTAAAATATGCTGACTCTATCCTCTATGGAGGGCTAAGACTATTCCTGGGAAAATGTTATTCTAAATTTAAACTGCATTATAAATAAACAGCATCCATATATCTACATATATATATTTGAGAAAAATGGAAATAAATCAGATGGTATGTAAATATAAAATATAAAAAAGATGATATTCAGAGGGTGTACTTATTCATATTTGAATAATATGCCAATGCTTAATGTTTTGTTTTTTGAGGCCGTGTTAGGGAGTAAACCATTAACTGAGCGATGTTAGAACGCAATTTCAAATTTTGAAACAGAATACAATTAATAAAGATAGAATGGTAAAAAATTTTTTGTTTCCTTTTTTATTTGAAAATAAGTTTTTTAATGAAATATAACATCACATGTTAACATTGCCCTGAAGTGGGTTTTAAAAAATCTTAAACAATGGCTTTTTATTCATATATGAATCAATACATTCTCTGAAAATCTTGTGGGAGTGTCCTTGTGGTGTAATGTTTAAAGCACTGGACTGTGGAATCATAGTAAGTGAATTCAAAGTCCAGTTATACTATTACATTCACTTTCAGATAAATACCCTTGGGAATGGTACGAACCCTCTTTATCCTTCCACCTATTGGTTAAATAGTATCAATACTGTCCTTATACAAGGGCAGCTTAGACATTAAATAACCTTAGAAGGTTGATTTGCCATTAAAAACAAAGAAAGAATATCTTGTTTATTCATATGTTATACATATATGTGTGGGAGGGTTGTATGTGTGTATGTGTGTTTGTGTATGTATGTGTGTGTGTGGTATGTTTAAGAAGCATTTAGACTGAAGCTGTATTTACCAAGACAATAATAAACAATCAATAAAACATTGATTTTCCTCAAAATATTCCCCTTTGTTTGGTTTGTGATTGGTTTGGTTTATGTTTGGTCTGGTTTGATGGCACATCAACCACTGTTGGTTATTTAATGCCAAATCCATTTTTATACATATAAACAGTTCTATTTCAAACTATTCAATTTAGCATAAGTATAGTTTTTTATTTACACAGAGTTAAATGTCAAAACAGTTCCATTTCAAACAATTCAGTTTAGAATAAGTACACAGTTTCAATGTCAAAAACAATTCTATTTCAAACAATTCAGTTTAGCCTAAGTACACAGTTTCAATGTCAAAAACAATTCTATGTCAAGCAATTCAGTTAAGCATAAGTACACAGTTTCAATGTCAAAAACAGTTCTATTTCAAACAATTCAGTTGAGCATAAGTACACAGTTTAGTTCTATTTAACCCATAGATAAGACCCTGTCAGGGGCTACTTCTCCGGTTCAGAGTGGACTTGGGAGCGATGGCAATAAAGTGATACTCTGCATTCTCCAAAACTCCAGCATTACTGGAGCCTCACTATCAGATTGTTTAGTGTCATATCCAGGACACTCATTTGAGGAGTCTTACCCCTGTGCAGAGATGCAGTCAGTGTATTCTACAGCCCCAGCCAACAGGGCATAGTGCCCTTTGTATTCTCCCCTTATTCCATTGAGATTTCTGTTGGTCCAAACACATCTGAAACTCTTTTGATATTGTAAGAATATCCTCCATCTCCTGAAATCTTACTACTGAGAATAATTCTCAGTCTAAGAAACAAGAAAAGATCATATGTGTTTACATCTGGTGAATTAAAATGGTTCTTCACTTGCACAATTCTGTTTTTTGACAAAAACGTTTTATCCCAAAAGTATCAAGTCTGGCTTCATAGTTTTTTCAAATTTGTACAGAGATCTCTAGACTTTGTCTATACATCTAGACATCATTACTTTATTCTATAAGTTGTTTCAGCACAGTATATATTCTTGTTTAAATACTAAATTACGCAAATTTAAAGCTTTCTTTATTTGGTTATAATCAGTACATTGAATGATATAAAAATAATTCTTTCATCTCAGAAGTATTATGTTTATTAATATATCAATACAACCTATATCCTTTTGATATAAAAGGTTGTATACATTTTATTTTTGTTTATGATATCATTTCCATTTACAGCAAAACCTTTTTTTTTCTACTAAACAAATTCATAAAAAAAAATGATTAAAGAAAAAAGAAAATCATATTACATTTTGTTTTTTATCAGTTTCATTCTCCTTTATCTCTTTTGAGATATCTTTTTGAAGTGAACAAAATCTGCAGATAGATATGTTTGCTTTGGCCTAATGGGTATAGTGTTCACTAATGGTCCGGGAGACCTGGGTTCAATTCCAGGTCGCGTCATACCAAAGACTTTTAAAATGATACTTGATACCTCCTTGCTTAACACTCAGCAACATAAGGTACATATCAAGGATAGCAATCCAGGGAAAGGAGTAGTGCCCTCCCCTACACCTTGGTGTAGTAGCTATTGAAAAGAGAGCCTTCTGGTCACCCTCGACTACGGTCGCCAACTTTACTTACTACATTAAACATGAAAAGGTTTCTTTGCTGGTACTACTTTTCTAAATCAGTCATATAAGTAACATCTTGTATTTATTTTTATTTTTAGATGAATAATTTTCAACCAATAAAACTGATACCTATGTATTTACCCAACCCCTCTGCATAAGAAAGATGAGACAGAGTCAATTTTTTAAGTAGAGCACAGCTAGTTTGCCAAGGAATTCCTCCTCTTGATGATATCTCTCAAGAAAATGGGTTACTTGACAGTGCCAATCTCTCCAGGTAACATATAATAGGTTGTATTGGATTACATGGTACTAGTAGCCGGTAACAATCCCTTATCTGACTGAAGCAATACCCAATCCCTGACTTGATTCAATGTAGCATGATACCATATTGGTAGGTTGTTTGAATTCAGAGTTTTCCTTCTCTTAGACTGGTTGTCCAGAGGACAGAGGCTGTAGAATACACTGACTGCATCTCTGCACAGGGGTAAGACCCTCCCATGACAATGAGTATCCTAGATATGACATTAAACAATCTGATGGTGAGGCTCCAGTAATGCTGAAGCTTTGGGAAATGCAGAGTACACCTTCACTGCCATTGCTCCCAGGTCCACTCTGACCCAGAGTGGTAGCACCTGATAGGGTCCTATCAATAGGTCAAATAGAACTGTTTGACATTTAAACAATGAAAACAATTGACTTATGAGAAATTGAATTGTTAGAAATAGAACTGTTTAATCAATTAACTGTGTGTAAACAAATTACTGATGTTTAATTGAATTGTTTGTGATACACAGTACTATTTGGAACCATTTAACTTTGTTGACTTATGCAAAATTAAATTGTTAGAAATAGAACTGTTTGATCCTTTAACTGTGTGTATCTACAAAATATGTTTACAAATCATATATTTAATATATATGTAAAAACAGGATTTAGCTTTAAATAACCATCATTGGTTGATATGCCATAAAACCAAACCAAAATTTACCTGAATCAGTTCGCATATCTACACGGCTAAAGACCTCAGTCAACCCAACTATTTATCAATAACTTGGTTAGAAGAAATGGTTAGAGTATTAACATGAATTAGTGAATCATAAATAGCCTTGTTCAGGATTTGAACTCATGTTGTCAAGTCTATTTACTATGATGATATCTGTTACTCTAATCATCTTGATATATCTTTTTAGCTTAATTTTAATTGGGTTTTTTTTTTTTCACCATGACCTCAGACTGAATCTATAACAAGAAGAATACTGTATAGATTTGAAACTATAATGGATAAGCCCTAAGTAAGATTCAAATTCATATCCCCTTTAACACTTGTGGTAAGTCAGCTTAAATGCACCAACTACTCTATCTAATGACCAGTTCTAGAGATCTGAGGAGTGTGAATTACCCCTTCATTGCAATTACTCTTAGGTTCTCTCAAACTTGAAGTGATTGTATCTGTTAGGGACACATTTATGGGTCAATTAGATCTTTTTAAAAACTGTTGGTTTTAGATAGGAATACTTGATACAAAAATTTTTTTTCAAAATTATTAGTGTTAGATATATTTAAAACCATAAACACCTTGTCAGCATGGGCTTAGAATATACGAACTGTGTACCCTTCAAAAGAGTAAGATCCACCCAAAAAGGGGTGTCCTGGGTATGACATTAAATTGCATCTGGTGATGCCACTCCAGTTCTGAAGATCTGATGAATGTGGAGTACCCCTTCAAAATCATTACTCCCAGATTCACTCAGGCCTAAAGTGGTCATACCTGTTAGGTCTTATTGATAGGTCAAATACATCTGTTTAAAGATTACTCACGAGCAAGGACAAAAATTACCCAGTTCCAATAACCAGTGTCATGCAGGCATCAGATAACTCAGATCTTCTTCTTTGGTACAGTGAGAAGGTACTGCCTCAGGCTTGTAATCTCCAGGACCAAGTTTGCCCAAAGACAAAAACAGATGAACATCCTGTCCGCTGGCTTAGAATAAGATGACTGTATCCTTTTCAGAGGGTTAAGAATTGTCCTGGATATGGAACATAATTGCCTGTGATGTTTACATTCCAGTTCTGAAGATCTGGGGAAGTGTGCGGTACCTCTTCATTGCTATTACTCCCAGGTCCACTCAGACCCAGAGTGATGGTACCTGTTAGAATTCCATCTTTCAGTCAAATAGATCTGTTTAAAAATTATTTATATTCGTTAGGACTGTGTGCAAAAAAATACTTAAGAAACAATGAATATATAGATTTATAATGAATGCAATTCCCGACACCTTGGAATAAAATAGCCCCAAACTGGTCGACGTGTCATTAAAATCAATCAGTCGAACACAGATGAACAATTTTAATTTTTAATCCTAGGGAAATTGGGTTGCCAAAATTGTTGGGTTTTTTTTTCAAGTTTGGTTGAATTATGCAAAAATAATTGTTTTCACTTCAAAACCAATTTTGTTGTTTGGAAATATTTTCTTAATTTGACAGAAATGGCCATTTCCTTTTCATTGTTCATGGTTTATTACAAAATATGATAGGATATTAAATTTAAAAAACAGTGTTGATAATTTCAAATCAGCATCTTTAAATTATACATAAATAAGTGTTTTCATTTCAGAATCAATCTGATTGTTGAGTTGTCTTTTCTTAGCTTTGCAGAAATCAGTGTCCTTGAATTAATAAAATTACATATAAATTGTTGTTTTCTATTCTAAATTCAATTACATCTCAATGCTGAGTGAAAAGAAAAAAATTGAATCAATAATCTTCCATCTAAGCTTGAATCAAATTCATTATGATTGAGCATTTAATGAATAAACAGAAATTACTGAACCCAATCTCAAATACTGATGAACTCAATTCATCTATATCAATAATTGGGAAGAGATTATTTGTCTGTCCTTTGATGACCAAATGGTTTGATGTAAAGCTACTAAATTTTGGTATGCACATTTACTGAATTTAAGATAAAGTATAAAAGAAAGTAAAGTAGGCAACCATTGTCGAGGGCGACCAGAAGGCTCCTTTTTCAATAGCTACTACACCGAAGTGTAAGGGAGAGCGCTTCTCCTTTCCCTAGATTGTTTCACTTTATTTACCCTCGATACGTACCTTATATTGCTGAGTGTTAAGCAAGGAGGTATCAAGTACCACTTTTAAAGTCTTTGGTATGACGTGACATGGGATTGAGTAGAGTGTTCACCCGTGGTCTAGGAGACTGAGGTTCAATCCCAGGTTGAGTCATACCAAAGACTTAAAAATGGTACTTGATGCCACCTTGCTTAACACTCAGCATTATAAGGTACAGATCAAGGGTAAAAAGGAGCAATCCAGGGAATGGAGTAGTGCCCCTCCTACACCTTGGTGTAATCATATTTACCAACCCTTCCGCTCAAGCAGGATATGACACAAGGTCAATTTTTAAGCGAAGTTTAACAGGTTTGAATTCAGAGTTTTCCTTCTCCTAGACTAGTTGCCTCACCAAAACTGAAGAACCAAGTCTGCCCTACTATTTACCCATAGCTGGAGGGAGAATAATTGAATTCATACCTTTCCCAAGGGTATTAGTGCTATGTGAAATGCAATCAGACTCGTCCAGGATTTGAACTCGTGTCACCATGTCCATTTCCTAGGACAGTAACCATTACACCTTGGAGTAGTAGCTATTGAAATGGGAGCCTTCGGGTCACCCTTGACTAAGGTCGCCAACAACTAGTTAAAGAAAATTGATTGAATCATCGAGTAATTGATTGATTGCATTTAACGGCATATCAACTCCTCTAGTGTTATTTCATGCTTAGAAGTTTCAAAATGTATTTATTGTACATTTATATTTACATTTTTTTTAATAGTTGTTTCCAGAAAGTTTTTTTGACCAGCCCATTGGCTTAGTGGTAGAGTTTTTGCCAATAGCCCAGGAGACTGGGGTTCAATCTCAGGTCGAGTCATACCAAAGACTCAAAAAGTGGTACTTGATACCTCCTTACTTAACACTCAACATTATAAGGTATGTTTCAAGGATAAAGTGGAGCAATATAGGGAAAGGAGTAGTGCCCTTCCCTAAATCTCGGTGTAGTAGCTATTGAAAAGGGAGCTTTCGAGTATCCCTCGACTACGGTCGCCAACTTTACTTTACTTTATGTGATATCAAGTATTCCTACCAAATATAAATAACTTGCGCACAATTGTATGGTTTTAAGTATTCCTATCTAATACAAGTAATTATATGGTTTCAAGAAATTATATCTATGTAACAATTATTATTTGTTTGCACACAGTTATATGGCTTTGAGTTACTACAAAAAAAAAAATCCTTATAAGCAATTATAGTTTCAAGTAATTTAATCTTGGGTTATTTAATACAAGTCTGGGTTTTTTAATGTAATTTGGGATTTCTAATCTCAGTCGATAAGGTACATGTACTGTCCCAGTTTTCTTTTCCTTCCTTCTTCCTCTCCTTTGCTTTCTCTTTCTCTCCTCAAATCTTTGATCAGTTCCTGATGTATGTATTTTCACTCAAAAGTAGGTTCTCAACTGGACCAAATCTATTTATTGATGCAGCTTTCCAACATCTGGACACTTGAATCAAAAAGTGTCTGCGCAACATGATCAGAACAATTATATATCATCCGAGTACCTGAATCAAACCCTGATTCAGGCAGGCAAGACAAAGTCTACGCCTCTTTCTTCAAGAATACAGTTATTTTCTATTCATTGCCGCCATCCGATTCCTGTTCTCCATCACAAGTAACTTAATCTAGTGTTATTTAATACAAATAATTTGCATAGCCTTATCAGCAAGACTTACTGTATCCCCTCCAGAGGGGTAAGATCAAGAAAAGAGATATTAGCTATGATACTAAACAGCATCTAATGGTCAAGTTCCAAGTCTGGAGATCTGGGGAGCATGGAATGCTCCTTCATTGCTACTACTTCCAAGTTCACTCTGACCCAAAATAGTTGTATCTGCTAGGGTCCCATCTATGTCAAATAGATCTATTTGAAAATCATTCAATTGGACTTTAAGCAAAAAAAAAACTCTAAAAAAACAACTACACAAAAAATGTAAATATCAACAGACTATGAATGTGATTTCCTAACCTCAAGGCATAAAATAACTTTAGACAGGTTTACATGCCATTAAAATGATTCAATCAATCAAGCAAGCAACTAATAGATTATTACTGTCAAATGGCATAAAAATATGGAATATTTTTCCCCTTACATTTTGTACGACCCTATTTATTATTAAAGGCGTAATCATTTAGATTTAAAAAAAATAAGTCTATCAACTGTATTGGAGATTAGGCGAGTCACCACATCATAGTGGTTAATTAGCTGGACGGTGACATTGTAGTATGTGAGTGTATTACATATTAGCGTTATCATTGGTAGAAATCATGCACAATCCTCAGCACTGTGCTCTCTCCCAGGACATAACAGCCCTATTGAATCCTTGAGTTTAAGACCCTCATTCTATTAGAATTTAATGGGAAGAATTTTTACTTGGTAAATATTTATACTTCGAAGGAAAGAATGATAGACCCTAAAAAATTAGTTTACTTCTGCTTAAGCTACAAATTAATAAGTTCTTTTTTCTTCTTTTTTTTCTTTTTTTTAGATCATCTGACGAAATGATTGCGTCAAGTATTGAGTAATGCCAAATCAACTTCTTATATATCGTGTATAATTTATGTTCAAGTTATTATTGAAGTCTTCAAACAATTATAATTGCTTTTCATCCTCTAACTAGAACAAGAAGTCTATTCATAAAAATGCTTTCTTTGTTTTGGGCTGTCCAATATCATTATCTTCTCATGTAATAATGGATGCCAGCCATATTGGATAAAGAATAATTTGCAATTTTAAAAGATTACAAGGCAGTTGATTGTCTAATAGATGAACTAACAGAATTGAAGCACAAAGAGCATCAAGAAAGAACAAGAAATTAGAGTTAAGAAGGAAAAAAGGTTAATTTGTGATCTTTGAAGTCTTCACTGACAATTCATTGACAGGAAAATCACAAAGTTCAGAGATTTAATGAAGTCTAATTAAAAAGTATCTGAACTGAATCTTTAAAATTTCTAAGTTTTTAGATTTAAAATTTATAATCTGAGTGAAGACATGTGCATAGCTGAAGAACTTATTTAATAAAAGGATGATGTCTAGACATCTAGACTGGTGTCTAGACTTCTGTCTAAATGAGTCATTGCCAATTCTCACTACTTTTTAATCAGAATTTTTTTCAGAAACACAGAATCGAGTAAGTCACCTGATCAGTGTGACTTTTTGTTTCATAAAATAAAAGTTTATCCCAATGGACATGGTGAAGATTAAAAAATACAACAGCACAGCTTCCCACCAAATAAAAAAAAGGAGTTTCAGAGGTGCTTCAACCAATGAAAAACTCACTGGAATAAGTGTGTTGAATGTCAAGAGTGTTAAGCAAGGAGGCATCAAGTACCATTTTTTTTAATTGCAAATTACTTGCATCATCATTTTTACTACTGCAAGGAACAGTTCATATCAGAAACTAAATTAAAGCATAAGCTCTTGGTGAGATTTGAACTCAAGTACCATTTTTTTGCTTGAGGTAAGTCGAGTCTTATGTACCACTTGGTTATGGGAGTAATGGTAATGTAATAGTTCAAAGAACAATCTGACTGAGTTATGGTTTATGAAAAAAAAGCACCAAATTGATATAAAGAAAAATACTTGTTGAAAATAATGATTCTTCTCTCGGTTTAAAAGAGAACAAAATTTGAATAATTCATTTGTGTAATGTTATCTTCAATGCTAGGTTAGAAGAATGAGGCACCCAGTGAGAACCAAACACCCTAACAATAGTCTCTAAACCATTTTACTCTCCAAGGTGCCAATTCAAATTCTAGCTGCAGCTTTTTGGTTTACTCACTACAAATACTCTCGGGAAGGGGAGGATTTCAACTACTCTCCAACCTATTTGTAAAATAGTGGGGACAGACTAGGCTCTCTGGCCTTGGTGGGACATGCAAGGCTTTCTGGCCTTGGTGAGACAGACTAGGCTTTGTGGCTCTGGTGGGACAGACTAGGCTCTCTGGCCTTGGTGGGGAAACTAGTCAGGTCAAAAGGATAACCAAGAGTCAAAAGTTGAGGGGAAAGATGTTGGGTGGGTCATAAGGTGGAGATAGTAAAATAAAAATACTAATGTAACCATGACAGTGACAGTCATTGGCTTAAGAAGCTTTTAATCAGAAACAAGATTTCTATATAAACATAGATAGATAGATAGATAGATAGACTTATAAATATGTATATAATTCTCCTTCATTACATATAAATATGTATATATATAAAATTTGAATTAATTTTGTGTGTCATTAGCCTAAGGGCTGGAGTGTTCACCAGTGGCCTGGGAGACTGAAAACCAATCTCAGGTCGAGTCATACCAACTTTACTTTTCTCACAATGATGTATATATATATATATATATATATACATACATCATTGTGAGAAATATCAGTTCAAAATAAATGATAATGATTAACACACGCACACATACAGACATATGCACATATATATACATATATATATACTCATAAATGTATACATAATTCTCTTTTATTGTATATATATATATATATATATATAAGTTGGGAGACCATAGTCAAGGGAAAATTTAAGGCTCCATTTTCAATAGCTACTACACCAAGGTGAAGAGGAGGGTGCTACTTCTTTCCTTGGATTGCTCCACTTACTCTTGATCTGTACCTCATAATGCTGAGTGTTAAGAAAGGAGGCTTCAGGATCCATTTTTTGAGGTTTTGGTATGACTCAGCCCAAGGTTAAATTCAAGTCTCCCAGACTACTGGTGAACACTCTAACCATTATGACAATATATATATATGCTCATTTTGCTTATATGGGAAATTATTGTTTTTTAACATTTGAGAAAGTCTATGATCATTTGCTATATCAATGAAACACATTTGGTGGAACTTCAGGACATGCTAACGATAGCGTTCTCCTCTAACATCATGTTCCACTGCTGTGGGTCATATTATAGCAAACATTACAGTGACTGCAATATTTCAATTTTTGAGTTAATAAATTGTAGAAAATTGTATTAGTAATGGTTAAGTTTTTGTATGTCACAATAAAAATGACTAATTGCAGTGATTTTTGTTGGGGCAATGCTCTAAAAAGTTCTTACCAAGAGCAATACAGCAAAATGATGTATCCTTCTCATATGCATAAAGTTGGCGACCTTAGTAGAGGGTGACTCAAAGGCTCCCTTTTCAATAGCTACTACACCAAGGTGTAAGGGAGGGCACTACTCCTTTCCTGGATTGCTCCACTTTACCCTCAATACGTACCTTACACTGCTGAGTGTTAAGCAAGGAGGTATCAAGTACCATTTTTAAAGTCTTTGGTATGACACAACCTGGGATTGAACCCAGATCTCTCAGACCGTTGGCAAACACTCTACCCACTAGACCAATGTTGTGGAAACACTCGTGGCATTATAGATATCATTGTAGGAAACAGACTTAGTGATCTAGGTTCAAATCCTGCGCCAGGCTCTTTGCATTTCACAAAGAACTAAGAGCTTTGGGAAAGGTTTGAATTCAACTATTCAGCTACAGATAAATAGTAGGGCAGACTGTGCTCTTTAAACTTGATATAGCAACCAGTCTAGGAAAAGGAAAAACATTGAACTCTGCTAATAGATTAACCTTGTGTCACATCTTACTGTGTGATGGAGAGGTTGGGTAAATACATGCACACCTACTTATAGACTGTGATAGATAGATAGATAGATAGATAGATAGATAGATTAACATAATGAGATAGATAGATAGATAGATAGATAGATTAGGATTATCTGCTTTTGCCAACAGGATGAATTTTTTCAAAGATTGTTGGGAGGCAACATAATTAGTTGCCATAGCAATATTGAGAAAGGTGTGACAATATTTTTCTTTCTCTCTGCATGCAATAGTAAGAAGACACCAGTTTCAACTGTGGATGCCTTTAGGAGCCATAGCTCTTTGTACCATAGGAAAAAAATTTAGGCAAAAAGCTGAACACAGCCAAAATATATTGTACGTAGTACACAATCCTGAAAGCTTTTGTAAATTACAACAATGACTATAAATAAAAAGTCATGACCAAAATAACCAAAGGAACAGTGCCAAATAATTTAATGAAGTGTATTTCATTTATATTACACACACACACACACATATACACATCTTCCTTATTGTATCTTCTTCCCTTTTCCACTTACACATTAATAAAGTTATAAGAATTGTTTCTTGCTGAATAGAACTTAATGTTCAATAAATTGTGTTTGCCCTTACGAAAGATATGGAAAGAATACAATAGACAGATAGATAGATAAAAACAGATTGAGAAAGAAAGAAAGAAAGAAAGAAAGAAAGAAAATGAGATAGATAGATAGATAGATAGATATTGAGAAAGAAAGAAAGAGATAGATAGATGGATAGATAGTTAGTTAGGTAGGTAGGTAGATAGAATAAAAAAGAAAGAAAGAAAGAAGCACCACTTCCTGTCACATCAGTAAAGTTAAGCAATAAATAACTAGTTGAGTACTTAGATGGGTGACCACTTAGTAACAACAAGTACTGAAAGCAACCAAAGAACTGTGTACCAAATGAAACAAGGCTTAGTGAATTGCAAGAAAGGTAGAAGTTAAGCAACTGTTAGCCTGTTCAATACTTAGATAAGTCACAGAAAAAAAGGCACGGTATTTTAAGGAACATGTTTTAGAGGAGGGGGGGAGTAAAAATGTTTCACTGTTGTTAACTTTAACCTGAATGCTTATTGGCAAAATAACCATGAGAGATTACAGGATTGGTTGCCTATTTCATGGAAGGAATATTTGCTTCAACTCTAGTTGCACAGTCATCTATGGGGAAAGAAAGACAGAAAAGGAACACAATAAATCTCTTTTTTCACAAGTTTGAAAAGCTTTTTTTACTATGTTTTTTCATCTCTCATGTTAGAGGAGTTGGCATGATTTTAGTTGATTGATTTAATGGCACATCAATCCATATAGGGTCATTTTAAGCCAAGAGGTTAGTTTGTTTGTTTGGGTTTATGGCATATCAACCTTCAAAGCTTATTTAATGCCAAATCCATTTTTATACAAATAAACAGTTCTATTTTAAACAATTCAGTTTAGCATAAGTACACAGTTTAATTGTTAAAAACATTTCTTCTTGTCAGTTTAGTCAAACAGTTCTAATTCAAACAATTCAGTTTAGTATAAGTATAGTTTTTGTTTACACTCAGTTAAGATTCAAAACGGTTCTATTTCAAACAATTCAGTTTAGCATAAGTAGAATTTCAATGTCAAAAACATTTCCATTTCAAACAATTCAGTTTAGCATTAGTATGCTGTTTAAATACCAAAACAGTTCTATTTCAAGCAACTCAGTTTAGCATAAGTACACTGTTTAGTTTTATTTAAGTAATAGGTAGGACCCTATCAGATGCTACTACTATGGGCCAGAGCGAATCTGGGAGCGATGGCAATGAAGGGATACTCCACATTCCCCAAAGCTCCAGCATTACTGGAGCTTCACCATCGGACTGTTTAGTGTCATAATCAGGACATATTCATAGGGGAGATCTTACCCCTCTGCAGAGGTGCAGTCGGTGTATTCTACAGCCCCAGCTGACTGGGCAACCTAGAGTTTAGGGAATTGTAAACATTGTATCTTTAGATTTAGTTTTTTGCACACAGTTATATGTTTTCTTATACAATATAGATAATTTGCCTGCAGATTTTTGACTGATGAATGAGAACCTAAAAGGTACTACCACTCTCGGTCAGAGTGGACCTGGGAGTAATAGTAATGAAAGGGTACTCCACACTCCCCATATCTCTGGAACAGAAACCTCATCATCAGTTGCAGTTTTGTGCTATTTTTGTGTGGGTCTGATCTCTCAGTATGGGATACAGTCAGTGTACTGTAAGCCCCATAAAATATGGCAAAATTTAAGTCTAAGTCATCATACTATAACTGTTTTGGAGATTTCTCTTCTCTCTTCAGCCCCCACCATCCACTTAGAGTTGTTGTGTTGACTTCAACTCTGAAAATGCTTCTTTCTGACTGACTCACTTTGACTCTCTGGCAGACAGTATCTCTTCATATATAGAATAAGTTTCCATGACCAATCTCCCATCATCAGGGTCTTGTTTTCATTTGCAATTTCCTACTGTCAATCAGAACCTACACAAAATGACCTTATAGACAATCAATACAAGAAAATTATATGACATATATTATTACATGTGACTTCTTAGTAACACAAGTAGAGTAAGAAACCGAATGCTTATGCACAAGCCAAAAGCAAAGCTTAGTAAATAACAAGAACAGTATTAGATGGATCAATACTAAATAAATGCATATTTATATCAATATTTTCAATAATAATCAGTTTATTAGGATTGTTTTGAGTTTACACATTTACTGAGTTGGTTAAATTCCAAAAAACTTCTTTCAACTATTTTGTCAAATATAATAAAATATTATTTTTTTCATTTTTGTTGCTGGCAACCAAGTCAAATCAATCAGGCAATCAAAAGACAGTTCCGTTCGCTACATTTTATCAGAATTATTTGAATATAAAGAACTTTTCTTTTAAACATTGTTTACTTAGTTAATTTTTAAAAATGGTATAATAAAATTGATATATATTCCTATATTTTACAAAAATTCTCATTATGTTGGTATATATATAAGTAAGTTGGCAACCGTAGTCAAGGGCAACCAGAAGGCTTCTTTTTCAATAGCTACTTCACCGAAGTCTAGGGGAGGGTGCTACTCCTTTCCCTGGATTGCTCCACTTTACCCTTGATACGAACCTTATATTGCTGAGTATTAAGCAAGGCGGTATCAAGTATCATTTTTAAAATCTTTGGTATGACACAACCTGGGATTGAACCCAGGTCTCCCGGACCATTGATGAACACTCTACCCACTAGACCCATGAGCCAGTTATGATATATATATATATATATATATATATATTGTCATCCACAGACAGACTGTTTCCTTGTATCACAACTCTTCAGTGTGGCTAAACACGTAGGACACTTAAAGCTGGGATTGAAACCCGCCCAACTTTATGTTAGACTTGGTATCAGACCGCTTGGCCAACAAGCATACCAGGTCGGCAAGGGAATTATAAGGTATCATGTAGCAACAGCAGCAGCGACATTCATTTGTTTACATTTTATACCTTAAAATAAGGTGAATTTTACCCAAGGAGTTGGCAAAAGGGAACACAGTTTACTTTTTTTTACTTTTTTCCTTGATATCAGTAGTAACTAGTCATTTCATGTCACATAAGTCTGTCAGCATGACCTTCTTTACTTATTGCTGTGCCTTGAATCTTTTCTCTATCAGAAAGTCAAGTATGTTTTCTCTTCACGGATTGTCTTTTTAACTCAGCCTCATAATGGCAAACCCATTTATAAAGATTGTTTTTGCTAAAACATGCTTCTCTGTACAAATCACATATTCTTCTGTAAATTTCACATGATTTGTACTTGTCAGTCACCAAAAATTTGATCGCAGACCTCTGTTCAAGCTTGAAGTACTGTTTAATTTGCAAGTATTTTGAATAACCTCAAAACAAACTCAACTGACTTTACACCAGTCAGATATCTTACCACAGACTCATCAGCAACCTCAGCCTAAGTGAAGCGATTTTTTTATGTATACCTTTTTACATATACGTTATCAGCTATCTGGAGTGTTCAGTTCATGAGAAGAGCTATTTAATTTCAACATGTATGGCAGCAGGCAAATTTCCCCACCAGAGTGCTCAACCCACATAGGGGAGCATATATATTGTCATCTGCAGATATATATAAATAAACAAAAGCGATGTGACAAATAGGAATTTCTTGGTCAACTAGTTTTGACCTGAAGTGGTAATATATCTCAAACTAATCTTGGCCTCAGGGAGCCAACACCCCCACACCAGGTATTTACCTGCTTGCCAGACTAACTTTATTACTTGGTGTCTGAGGCATTTAATTAGGGAAATGCTGACAGGGTCAAGAATTTTTGCACCTCTCCTGTAAGAGTCATGATTCATGTGCGGCCCCCACCATGAAATGTGCCATATTCTGACATGGTTTAATGTCAGAAATATACCAGTTTTGACCTTAGGTTATTGTCAGGAGAAAAATTTGGGATGAAAAAAAAACTTTTTTTTTTGGAAAGTATTTAAAAAAAGTTTGTGTAAGAGACCAAAGTTTGGCCAGACAGACAATTAGTATATTCATAAAGCAGAAACAATCCAAGAAAATGAAACACATAAAATTCTCTGGGACTTTGAGATACAAACCAACTATCAAATCCAGATCAGAAGACCAGACTAAGAGTTAATAAGAAGAAAAGAACTTGTCATCTCGTGAATTTTGCCTTTCTAGCAGACCTTGGAGTGAAAATAAAAGAAAGTAGAATGTTGGATAAATACCAGGACCTTACCGGAGAGCTGAAAAAGATATGGAGTATGAAGGTGACAGTGATAACAATTCTAGTTGGTGCCCTTGGAAAGATCCCCAAAGGTCTGGAAAAGAGAGTGCTATATACACAAATGAAGAGGCAATTACACTTGTTTATAAAAATGTAAGTTCTCTTTGTTACTACAAAATGTCAAAATCATCATGAGTGAGAGAGAGAGTTAGTCACAAACTGCTATAATTTATACCACATCAAGATAGACATATTCAGAGCATTGCGTCTTCATGCTTCTTTCATGGGAGGCTGATAGAGGACTGGTTGTCAACTGAGGGGCTACCACACCAAACTAGTGCCCAAAACAGTTGACTGACTATTCTGTTTGCTGACTACCAACTCCAACTGACCCCTGGGGTCGAAAACTTATATACTTTTCTGATGCCCACTAATTTTTTCTTCTGGCTCAATTCACATGGCATTACCACTGTCCCTTGTTTACCTTAAGACACAGCAGTACATTCTGTTTATGAAATCCAAACTAACTGGCCAGTCAAAGGTCAATATGTAGCAATTGGGGGAACTAGACATCAGAGAAAGAATACTTAGAAGAGTCCTGGAGAACCCAAGGAGGCTTGCTGTCACTCAGACTTCAGTAAAAAAAACCACCAGTTAAAACTGCTGTGAAAAAAATTCACATGAAAAAAAAAAAAATAATAGTCTCAATATGTGAATATATAAGTTTTAAAGTAAGGGAATGTAAAAAATGCGAATACTTTTAAAACATCCTAATAAAAGAAATATATTCAATGCAAATCTCCTTTTTCATATGAAATCCAACTGGGAAATTAAGATAAAAATATAATTTAGCAAATTACATTTTCTGATTGTTTTTTTTTTTTTCTAATGTATTTCTATCTTTTAATCAATTTTCTCATTATTAAGTAGTTTCTTTCAACTCAAACATCATTCTTCTTCTCTTTCTTCTTTCAAAATCTTTTAGCAACACTTTTGGATTTTTCTTTCATTCCTTCCTTCTTTCTTTCATTCTCTCTTTCTTTCAAGATCTTTTAGCAACACTTTAGAACTTTTCTTACATTCTTTCTTTCTTTCTTTCTCTCTTTTTTCAAAATCTTTTAGCAACACTTTTGGATTTTTCTTTTACTCATTCATTCATTCATTCTTTCTTTCTTTCTTTCAAGGTCTTTTAGCAACACTTTTGGATTTTTCTTTCATTCATTCATTCATTCATTCTTTCTTTCTTTCTCTCTTTCTTTCAAGATCTTTTAGCAACACTTTTGGATTTTTCTTTCATTCATTCATTCATTCATTCATTCTTTCTTTCTTTCTTTCTTTCAAGATCTTTTAGCAACACTTTTGGATTTTTCATTCCTTCATTCATTCTTTCTTTCTTTCTTTCTTTCTGTCTGTCTATCTTTCTTTCAAAATCTTTTAGCGACACTTTTGGATTTTTCTTTCACTCATTCTCTCTTTCTTTCAAGATCTTTTAGCAACACTTTTGGATTTATTTTACACTTATTCTTTCTGATGGTGAGACTCTTGTCTTGAAGTCTGGAAAATGAGTTCCTCTTTATTTCCATTACTCTCAGGTACACTCTGACCCAAAGTGATAGTACCTGTCTGGGTCTCATCTATGGGTCTAATAGAATGGTTCAGTCCTTTACTAGGAGTCATTATTGATATCAAATGAAATTATTTTTGTTAAATAGCAATACTTGAAACCATTTGTCCATGTGCAAACAAATGAGCCCTGGCTCATTTTAAAATAATGTTACCTAAAAACTATTCTCTTACAAATCATATAGATATAATATATATGATTAAATAATTTACAAGGGTTGATATGCCATAAAAACCAACCAACCAACCAACCAACCAGCCAGCCAACCAACTTTCCTTCACTCTTTTTCATTTTCTATAAAAATCTTTTACCAAAACTAACAATCTTCTTCTTCACTCTTTCTCTCAATTTCTTGTTTTATTTTCTATTCTTGTTTTTCTTCTTCCCCTACTTTCCCACTATTATTTCTGTTCTTTCACCTTCCTTTCTCATTTTCTTCACTTCATCAGTTGAATCATCACTTCTGGTTCAATATTTTTTCTTTTCCCCCTTTCTTCGTTTTTCCTCTTTCTCTTTAAAGAGTACCTCTATTTTCTTTTTTTTTTTTTTACTCTCTCCTCTGCTTTTTTTCATTCTCCTCCTTCTTTCCTTTTCCTTCTCTTCCTCTCTATCCTCTTCTAATGGTCCTATATTTTATTTTCTCTCCATCTTCTCTCTTCCCTAAATTTCAGTCTTTCTTTTTATCCTTTTTTCTCTTGTTTTCCTCTTTCTTTTCCCATTTTCTTTTTTCATCAACCAGTAAAAGGCACAGAAATCTTTTCTTTTTTTTTCCCATTCCACGTCATCTTTAATGATAATTGCTGAGATCTTTCGATCGACAGAAAATATCAAGTAAATAGCTTCACTCATCACATTAGCAATTTATCCTTCAATCATTATTTTCTTCTTTCATTCAACATTTTTTTAGAGCTCTTCCAAACAAAAACAGAAAACTACTTCTTACATCAATACTTTTTATCTATATTTAGCATAAACTATAGTTGTATGCATCCAATTTACAAATAAACACTTCTGGAGTGAATGAGTGTTGTTAGATCTTCAGTTCACTGACAATATTACAAACAATTCATTTTATTATTGATTAAATCTTGTAAATGTCTGGAAAACCTTGGCTTCATCTTTTATTTCTTTGGCTTACATAATCAATATTTTACAATGTTCAAACAGTTTCACAGCTTTAAAATCATTTTATGACATTTTGTGATGTTATCATTGGCCCTCTAACCCATCCCATCCTACCCTCAATTCCATGCAGATATATACAGTTTTGATCAGTCATTTCTTTTCAAAAGCTCCAAGTTTCAAAAATAAATCTATTTGGATGTTTAATTCCAGAACTACGGAGCTCAATTCCAAATATATTTATGAAAGTATATAATTCAAACTGCAGGGATTTATAGTATCAAAAACATTTTAGTTATTGATTCAATTGAGGCCACATCAAAAATGACATATAAGTTTCTTTGACATCTTTCAGCCCTCTGGCATAACCTGATTTCCTACCCGCTTCGTCTGCACATATATACACCTACTTTTCTTCTTATAAATAGTTGGTTTTATATTATCAAGGTGCATACGATAAGTTTTTTCATATGGGCACTTTTATTGATAGTACACACATGAAACTCTAGTCCCCTTCAAAGTAATCTCCTCCAGTTGCAATGCACTTCTTGTACCATTCCAACAACTTCTGGAAGGCCCCATGAAAGTCCTCTTATGTGAGTGTATCAATGACCTTCGTCACAGCCTCTTTCATCTTCTCAATTGTCTCATAACGACAGCCTCTGAGCTTAGGGAATAACCAAAAGTCACAGGGAGCAAGCTCTGGACTATAGCAAGGCTGAGGAACTGTCTTGATGCCCATCTTGGTCAAATCGTCTCTGACAAGGATGGAGTTGTGGACTGGTTCATTGTCCTGGTGGAAATGCCACTGAGCCAATTTGAAGAGTGCTGGCCTCTTCCGATGGACTCTCTTCCAGAACTCCCTTAAAACCTCAACATAGTAACCCTAACCCTAAACCTAACTGTTTGGCCAATCAATTCTGGTGTATTGACTTTCTTACTCCCCCCACACCTCTCATCTCCCCTCACAGACTCCCTGCCTTCCTTGAATCTATTATGCCGCTCTAAAACTGATGCTCAATTCATCCAAGATGCTCCAAAAGCAGCCTGAAACATTCCATAAGTTTCTGTGGCATTTTTTCCAAGTTTAAAACAGAATTTTATTGCATATTGTTCTTCTAAAGTGTCCTCATGTCCAGATTGCATTTTTGAAATTCCCCAACTGTAACAATCAGGCTTTAGTAGGGTGTATTCCAATTGCTGCTGTACCAGTTCATTTGAACCTGAAATCCTAAAAATTGGTCAGTCATCTCATCCTATTTACCCAACCCCTCCACTCGGGCAGGATATGACACAAGGTCAGTTTTTAAGCGGAGTTTAACAGGTTTGAATTCAGAGTTTTCCTTCTCCTAGACTAGTTGCCTCACCAAGGCTGAAGAACCTAGTCTGCCCTACTATTTACCCATAGCTTGAGGGAGAATAATTGGATTCATACCTTTCCCAAGAGTATTAGTGCTATGTGAAATGCAATCAGTCTGGTCTAGGATTTGAACTCGTGTCACCGTGTTCATTTCCTATGACGATAACCATTACACCATGGGCACCTCCACGATCAGTCATCTCATAAGCTGTATAGCAATAGTCTACTGAATTTTCAAGAGTCTACAACAATTTTAAATGCCCATACGAAAAAAGTCTGGAAACTTATCATATGCTCCTCGATATTCATATATTTATAAAAAATTTTTCATGTACGTATGTATCTGATTCCCTCTGCTTTGAGCAGGATACAACACAGGGTAAATTATCATGTAGAGTACAGGTGGTTTGAATTCAGTGTTTTCCTTCGCCAAGGTCTGTTACTATACCAAGACTAAAGAGCCCAGTCTACCCTACTGTTTACTGATAGCTAAGAGTTGGTTAGTTGGACTGTGTTTTATAACATATCAACCCTTGTAGGTTATTTAATACCAAATCCTCTTGATACATATGTATTAAATGCATGATTTGTTAACACATTTTGTAGATAACATTTTTAAACAATCCTGACCACATTCTTTTGCACATAGTTAAAGGGTTTCAAGAATTTCTAACAAGAATAATTCTATTTATTATAAATCATTTGTTTGAACATAGCTAAATAGTTTTAAGTATTGTTATGTAACACTAACAATTTGATTTATTGTCCAGTTGGCTGGAGCTGTAGAATACACCAACTGTACCTCTGCAGAGGGGAAAGACCCCCACCAACAAGTGTCCTGGATATGACACTAAACAATCTGATGGTGAGGTTCCAGTAATGCTGGCGCTTTGGGGAATGCAGAATAACCCTTTATTGCCATTGCTTCCAGGTTGCCATACCAAGGTTAAAGAGCTCAGTCTACCCTACTATTTACATAGCTGGAGGGAGAATAGTTTGATGCATACCTTTCCCAAAAGTACTAATGTTAAACTGAATTGCTAGAAATAAAAGTGTTTGATCATTTAATTGTGTGAAAACAAATGATAGGTTAATTGAATTGTTAGTGATACATAACAATTCTTGGAACCACTTAACTGTGTGCAAAAGAATGAGCTAAGGCTCATTTAAAAACGTTATCAACAAAATGTGTTTACAAATCAGATGTATTTAATATGTATGCATAAAGAGGATTTGGCATTAAATAACCTACAATGGTTGGTATGCCATAAAGCCAAACCAAACCAAACCTAGTTCAAATCCTGGATGAGGCTGGCTGTTTTCACATTGCACTAATATCCTCAGGAAAGGTATGTATCAAACTATTCTCCCTTCAGCTATGAGTAAATAGTAGGGCTGTCTAAGCTATTTATGCTGGGTGTTGCAATTATCTTGTCGTGCCACCAGCACGGATATCCCTGACTCTCTCTCGCCACTCCTCCCTATCGTTCATCGCTTCTGGCAGGTCCTCAGGGGTATATCCCATATCCTCAAAGAGCTGCTGTATGTAGGTTCAAGCTGATTATCCTGCTTTTGCTCAGTTATATGAGGAGGTCCATAGGAGTACATCACTTATGAGCTCGTCCCTGCCTCTCCAGCAGTGTCCTGCATGTCTGGTTCATCTAACTTGGATAGTTTTTGTGATGGAAGGTAGGTTGCCGTACAACTGCTTCTTTGTGGGGTGTTGCCTCCAGGACTTGTTCAAAATTGCTCGCAGCATTCTTGTGTAGTTGCCGTCAAGCTTTTTCTCTATCCGTTTAGTTAGCATCCATGTAATGCATCCATATAGCAGTATCGACACAACCATTGCTTGGAAGAAACTGCATTTCATTTCATCTGTCAGGTCTGACTTCCTTATGACCGATAGCCTATCGATAGCTGTCCATGTCTTTGTTTGTCGCATGTCAATGTTTTTTTCGGTTGATGAGGCACTGCTTCCTAGGTAGGTGAACTTGTCAACTAGTTTCAAGGAGCTACTGCCTAGTGTGGAAATGTCGCCTGTTTGATTAAAGCACATGTATTCCATTTTGTGTGCATTGACGTGGAGGCCAATGCCGGCGGCAGCTCATTCCAGACTATGCAGTAGGGTTTCAGCTTGGGCGGATGCATTTGCCAGAAGCGCTATGTCATCGGCGTATTTTGCGTTGGTATGCATTTTCCTTTTTAGATTATATGTTATATATTTTTTGATAATAGGAAACTGGAAACTTACCACATACCAGCACAGGTATGGGTACCAGCACAGGTACATATACCCCAACTTTGAGTAGTGCTCATTCAGAGGACTTACCAAGTGCAATGGCTGATAGGGATAGATTGTGAAAGAGAGTCAAAGGAATCTGTGCTGTAGGTTCACCTTGATGATGATGAGGAGGAGGAGGAGGAAATGACAAAAAAATTTAGAGTTATTGTAGTTATTGCTGTTTTTTTGTTTAATGGCATATCAACCTTGTTAGGTTATTTAATGCCAAAGCCATTCTCCTAGAAGAACAGTAATGGTGCTATTTAACCCATAGCTGGGAGGATAAGGGGATTCATACCTTTCCCAAGGGTATTTGCCCGAAAGTGAACGTAATAGTGCGACTGGAGTACGAACTTGCGTACTATGATTCCGCAGTCCATCACTTTAACCATTACACCACGAAGACACCCCCACAGAATTATTGTAGGATTATTTTCGTGTTAATTATAGAATCTGTGATCGGAATTGGGAACATTAAACTTGGAATTGCTACCTGAAATAAAATGTAATGAATTTAATGGTCTAAACTATGCAAAATAATGCATATAGCTCACATCTTTTCATTTTGATTACAAAAGAAAGAGGAATTATTGTTTTTATTGGTTTTATAACTGTCGGATTATATACAAAATAATTCAGTTTTATATTTCATATGCAATTTCCATTACTGTTTGCATTTGTCTGTATTCTATAACTAAAAGCCATTATTTTATTTCAAAAGCAAATGAATTGTTCTATTAAGCTAATTCTGACCTTGGAAGACATTGCTGGGTTATCATTAACTCTGCAGGTTCCAACCAATATCGACATTGTTGGACTGATTGATTGATCGATTGATTGATCAATTGTTTGATTTTAACAACATGTCAATCCATCTACAGTTGTTTTATACCAAGAGGTTAAGGAATTGCATTCATTGTTTATTCATATTTACTTTTTCGTAGAGTTGGTTCTTTAGAGTTTTTTTTTTCTTTTTGTCCGCTGTTATATTGTAATGGTACAAAACCAAATATATATTTGTACCACCACAGTTCTCAACAAAAGTTTGTAATGCTACGGCACCACGTAGACTAGTGTAACACCAACATTCTAAATAGCCTGTGAGTGTAGAACAATGCCTAAAGTTCCAGTCGGACCCCCATTGTAACTTTGCCATGAGAAAAAGTGATGAACACACAAAACACATCTGCAGGTTTATTTGATACCAAGTTTATTTGCTACTACCTCTCTCAGCAATCACTTGATATTCACTTTTTCATTTTCTGTAATAGTTCTCACACATGCCTGCTCTGCATCCCATCTTCTCTGCGGTTAGTCTATCCAACTAACTTTTCCTTCCTGTTTTCCATCCCATGCCCACTTTGATGTCTCCTCTGCCCGAGTTTCTTCCAGCCAATCACAGCCCATGGTTGATTTGCTGTTGATACATTTCTATTTTTAACCCAGGCATCCACTGCTATCCTGACCTAGACTTGGAGACCCCCCCCCTCAACATTCACCTTCCCATTCCCTTTTCCCCCACCATCATGCCTCTCTCTGTCCCTCTCATATTAGTCTCTCCTTTTTCTCTGTCACATGGTTGACCTCTAAATCTAGCAAGGAAGCAACTTACTACTAAATCAACCAACCAAAATCCCTAATTATATTACAATATTTCAAACATTCCAATCAAATATAGATAATTTACCCTCTGTTTTATGTTTTCAAATCGGGCCATTGGCCTAATGAGTAGAATGTTCGCCAATAGTCCAGGAGACGGGGGTTAGATCCCAGGTTGAGTCATACCAAAGACTAAAAAAATGGTATTTGATGCTGCTTTGCTTAGCACTCAGTACCATAAGGTAAGGATCAAGAATAAAGTGGAGCCATCCAGGGAATGGAGTAGTGCCCTCCCCTATACATTGGTGTAGTATCTATTGTAGTTCTATTTCTAAAAATTCAATTTAGCCTCAGTCATTTGTTTGCACTCAGCTTAGATGTTCTATTTGAGCCATAGGTAGGACCCTATCAGATGCTACTGCTCCAAGCCAGAGTGGACATGGGAGTGATAGTAATGAAGAGGCACTCTGCATACCTGAAAGCTCTAGCATTACTAGAGCCTTGCCATCAGATTGTTTAGTGTCATATGCAGGACACTCATTGTGGGGGTCTTATATGCCAGCAGAGATGCAGTCAGTGTATTCTACAGTCCCAGCCGACTAGGCTTTATATAGTTTTATGATTTCAAATAACTGATAATAATACTTAGTAAACAATTATAGCTTCAAGTAACTATCATTAATGCAAATAATTTACAGTTAAAGACATCTGTTTTCCCATCGAATACAAATAATTTTTAAACAGATTTATTTGACCCATACATGGGACCCTAACAGTTAGGGCCACACTGATTCAGAGTGAACCTGGGAGTAATGACAATGAAGCAGTAATCCTTCTGCTGGAAATATAGTCAACATCTTCTAGTGTCTCACTGACAGATCAGCATAAGTATACTGTATCTAAGTATAATTATATTGATATATGTAAGACAGGAAAAGGCTAAGTTTATCTCAAGCAGGAACCAACAAAGTGGTCAATAGAGATAGTAGTTGATGGGATTTCCAAGGGTTGATAAATGCCTGGAGGTCAGAAGATTGTCTTGCTGGGTTTAGTATGAGTACATCCATCTAAACCAGTAATTGCCAAAGCGGTCAATAATAATCCTGAAGAGAGGTCAGTGTGACTACCAAGAAACTGAGAAATCCCTGGTAATCATAAAAAGATTAATAACATCAAAAGATCTATTCTACGGATCAATAACTGATATGATAAAAATTGAATTAATAAACAAAATTCTAAATTAATAATTGGCTGATTGCTCAACCTCTGCCAAATGATAGCAAACAGATACTTCACTCTGTGTATTGATATACAAAATTACAAGTATCATTCAATTGCAAAGTTGATGAGGAATTATCTTATCTATAAAATTCGAGAAATACTTTTGAAATGTTCTAATAAAAAATATTGCTATGGTGTACTCTCTTAGATAATTCATGGTTATATATAAGTAAGAAAATGTCCATAAAAGTAATTGGGTTAAAAAGCTGACATTAAGAAATAAAAACAAACTGTTTAACCTACCTATATAAAATGACTGCAAACAAATGCTACACTTTGCACAGTTCCTTATATTTCTTTTGCCATATTCATGAATTATGGTGTATCCTTCCTACCCCATATTTTGAAAGGAAAGTAATGGTGTAATGGCTAATGAGCTGGACTGGCATGTCATAGTAAGCAAGTTCAAACTTCAGTCATGCGATTGCATTCACTTTTAGGCTAATACCCTTAGGAGAGTTATGAACCACTTTATCCTCCCAGATATGGAAGGTGCCTGTGGTGTAATAGTTCTTGTTTTAGGAAATGGATACGATGACTCTGTTGTATACTGGCCTCCGACCCGGGCGGGCTGTCAAAATAGGATATGCACTTGTGTAAATAATAGGTGCATCCGGTTGAGGAATAGCAGAGTATAACCTTGACTATGGATGGGTTGAATGAGTGCAATTTGTGACGCCCACAAGAAAAAGGTGGCCATTGAACTATTATATAACTCAGTGCACAGGAAATTCAATCAGTTGGAGCCAAGCCAGCACCCAGTAAAGAAAGCCAGCACCCAGCAGAGGGAGCCCTCAGGCCCCCGATTAATCATTTGGGGATCAGACGAGATGGAGACAAGATGCGGTAGAGAAAGCCAGCACCCAGCAGAGGGAGCCCTCAGGGCCCTAATTAATCAGCTGGGGATCAGACAAGTTGGAGATAAGATGCAGTAGAGAAAACCAGCACCCAGAGAGACTGGGCCCCCGGTTGAGCAGCCCAGGAGAATAGGAAAGAAACGCTGATGGCCATAAGAGTGGGGGTCAGTATGTTGCAGTTCTGTTCAGTTTCCAACTCCCTCTCACACACAACCCTTTCATATAAAGTGAGAGGTATATTTTTCTAAGAACTGTGTCGCTCGTCTTTATTGTGTCGTTGTTATGATCCTGCATGCATGCAGATGCATATGTGTTTGTATAGTTTGTCATAGCTCTACAACAACACGAGTTTAAACCCTGGACAAGACTGATTGCCTTTCACATAGCACTAATACCCTTGGGAAAGGTATGAATCCAGTTATTCTCCCTCCAGCTATGAATAAATAGTAGGGAAGATTGGGTTCTTCAGCCTTGGTGAGGCAACTGGTCTAGAAGGAAAACTCTGAATCCATACCACTTAAAAATCGACCTTGTGTCATATCCTGCCTGATCAGAGGGGTTAAGGAGGTGCCTATGGTGTAATGGTTATCATCATAGGAAATGGACACGGCGACACAAGTTCAAATCCTGGACAAGACTGATTGCCTTTCACATAGCACTAATACCCTTGGGAAAGGTGTGAATCCAATTATTCTCCCTCCAGCTATGGGTAAATAGTAGGGCAGACTGGGTTCTTCAGCTTTGGGGAGGTAACCAGTCTAAGAGAAGGAAAACTCTGAATTCAAACCTGTTAAACACTACTTAAAAGTTGACCTTGTGTCATATCCTACTTGAGTGGAGGGGTTGGGTAAATATGGATATGGGTTAAAAAAGTATCACTGCAGTTCTTCTGCAATGATTGCTTTAATATTAAAAAGCCAACAAGTGGGGGGGGTCCTCGTGGTGTAATGGTTAAAGCGATGGACAGCAGAATCATAGTAAGCGAGTTTGAAAACCAGTCGCGCTATTACATTTATTTTGAGACAAATACCCTTGGAAAAGGTATGAACCCCCTTATCCCCCCTGCTATGGGTTAAATAGCAACACTACTGTTCTTCTAAAAGGATGGATTTGGCATTGAATAACCTACAAAGGTTGATATGCCATTAAACAAAGAAACTGAAACCAAACCAAAAAAGCCAACAAAGATTGATAAGTCATTAAACAAAGAAAGCAAGCAACCCATATTTTCATACAGTTTAGGGTCATACCTAGAACACCCTTATTTTTTTTTTTAGGTGTCTTATCCTACTGCAGGAGATTTAATTAGTGCATTCTAGACCCTAGTGCCAGAGCATTCTAGACCCTAGTTATAGTTTTTAAATGTGCAGTTAAGTCAGTAAGTTTATAACCTCATAATGAACAAATTTATTGATTTTGCAAAAACAAATATTTATTTTTCAACATAATCTCTTTCCTTGTCAATACACTAAATCCAATATTTCTTCATTAATCACATAGATCAAGTAATGAAAATTTCAGATAAAAATTTAGCTAATAACTGTATCAGGTTATGGATATATTGATCTATTCTTATATGAGGGTCATTCAATAAATAAGGTAAAATATTGCCCCAGAATGTCAGCAATACAAAGCACAGTTTACAATAGCACCTTTTTCAAGGAAATTAATCCTAATGGGTCCTTTCATGATACAGAAGATTGTCAACATGACTTTCTTTACTGATAGCTGTGCCAGCAACTTTCTTTTTACCAGAGTCATTATGTTCCCACCAGGCTCATTGGGGCAAGCCCATATTTAGACAATTTGTTAAGATTTTTTTCAACCAAAACATGTTCCTCTGTACACATTCTTGAATAAATTTCATTTCCCATGCTCCAAAAATTTGATGTCACACCTCTGTTCAAGCCTGGGGCACTCTGTTTGATTTGTGCCATTCTGCATAGTCTCAAAACAAATATTTTTGTGAGATTAAAATAATGCTGAGTTGACATTCAAACAAACAAATTCTGAAAAAAAATGTATTTTGCTTTTTCAAAAAAATTCCCCTTATTTATTGAATGACCTTCATATATATAATAGGTCCCTCCTCAGTCAAAAAATTCCCCTGATTTAATGATTGACCTTCATCTGTATAATAGGTCCCTCCTCAGTCAAGAATATTCCCCTTATTAATGGAATGACCTTCATCTGTATAATAGGTCCCTCCTCAGTCAAAAAAATTCCCCTTATTAATGGAATGACCTTCATCTGTATAATAGGTCCCTCCTCAGTCAAAAAATACCCCTTATTTATTGAATGACCTTCATCTGAATAATAGGTCCCTCCTCAGTCAAAAAATACCCCCGATTTAATGATTGACCTTCATCTGTATAATAGGTCCCTCCTCAGTCAAAAAAATTCCCCTTATTAATGGAATGACCTTCATATGTATGATAGGCCCTTCCTCTGTTAAAAAATCTTTATTTATCAAAAGACCCTCTTATTTCCCTCCAGACTTGACTGAAATGAACTCAGAAATAACTCCAAGTAATATTGCAATATTTTGGTATGTGCTAGTTTGTGACATGTACATCACATAATCAAAACTGTTCAAGCCTGAAGAATTACTCACTCTGGTTACTAATATCATCATAGTTGATTTACCGATACCTTGTACAGTGCTTCACTTATAGTATTATTTGTAAGCTACACAGACGTGCAATTGTAGTCTAATTTGGAAACTTATGCTTTATGAGTTCAAATTGAGCCAAATGAGCCAACTGAGCCATATGAGTTCCAACTGAGCCACAGAAGCAATAAAAACATTTGTCGAGTATAAGATGAAAGTGCAGTTGATCACTGTACAGTAACCACAGGATTCAAGAAATTTTGCTCAGTTTGCAGGAAATTCCACAATCCAGCAAGATTAGGCTTAGAACCAGGGATTTCATGGCTGTACTTCAAAATATTGAGGCAAATCCAGTAAGTGGCACTCAGAGACAATCTGGTGAGCTAAGCATCTCACAGTCCAGTCTGGTTCATCACATGACATTAGCAAATTAATCCACAGCTATCAAATTGTGCCTCATATTACTAAAATATTGCAAATCTTTTGACTCATCCTAATAATATGAACCATCTACCTATTTTAAACTTGAACTTTGTGTATAAACTAGAGAAATATTCTATAATGGAAACTGGAGTATAATATTAAGATTGGCAGGCATAGAAAGAAAAGTGACAAAACTAATAAAAAGAGTAAAAGATTACAGTTACAAGGAGAGATTGGAGAAATTAAGATTAATTACTTTACAAGAAAGAAGAATGAAACTTCCAAAATAATTTATGGAATTTCTAATAATTGTAGACATTTTTTAAATATTTCTCATTGAACTGAAAGTTTACTGTCAAAGCAGATTTCAAAAACTAAGTCTATTAAGAAATTAGATTTTTGGCAACTAGAGTCATATTTTTTTTTTGGAACAAATTGCCTAATCAGATCAAAAAAAGCAATTGTAAAGAAAATTTTGGGACTGAATTAGATGATTTCAAAATAATGGCAAGAGAAAGAAATTAAGATGGCATTTTGGAACTCTATGCAATGAATTACTTAATAAGGATTTGATCTGCATATAGATATTGTATAAATAGTCTCTTTGTTCTGTGCTAAGATTCTGGGGTGGGGTTAAGATTGATGTGAAAAGATGTTAAAAAGAGTAGATACCCAAGGAGCAATAATAAACAAATAAATAATAAATTATATTCTGTATGTTTGATCTTAAGTAAATAGAAGCATATATTTAGGCTGAAGTCATCTTATTTTACTTCTGTGTATTTGCAGAAGAAATACAAGTTGTCCTCTGTTCAAGGACTGGACATGGTAAGAATAAATATTCCAATGTATGGACCCTTTGACATATACAGAAGTTTCATTCACAGAATTTCCCTTCTTAGAAAACATTTCCATCTGCCAACATCTTAAATGCTTCTTTCAAAAAAAAAAAAAAAGAAAAAAATTCTTGCAGCAAAATGGATATTTTCATTCCTATGTTCTTCTTTTTTTTTATTTTTCATTTTTTTCTTATTATTCATTCAGTTCAAGGTTTTTACTTTTCTTCCTCGATTTTCTTTCTTTCTTTCTTCTAAAGGTTATTTCCCTCGCATCTTTTTCCTCTTGAGTTTATTTCTTTGTTCGTCTGTTGTTGTTTCTCTACATCATTTGAAATATTCACCCATCAAGAAGACCACTCAAGATATGCTAATACCACCCATGCATTAATGAACACACTGGAGATGTCATTGAAAGAAAGTGATGGTCTCAAAGAAGAAAGTTGACTAACAAATAACTTGTCATCAACATTTCATATATATATATATATATATATATATATATATATATATATATATATATTTATATATATATATCATTGGTAACAAAAGGTTTCTGAATACTACCAAAACAAAAACAAGGACTAGACAAAAGCAGAGAATGATTGATACACGGAAAAGAAATATCGATTAAATATAAAACAAATAATTTTACATTGTAAATTCAATTCTTATATTTTGTTTTTAGAACAGCAATCATTAGTTTTGTTACGTAATATTGTAAAATTTTCTGTTACTACTCAGTGTTTATATGTGTATATGTATGCAAGTGTTTGTGTGTGTTTATATATATATATATATATATATATATATATATATATATATATATATATGCGTACATATATATATAAACATATACATGGACACACACACACACACATATATATATATATATATATATATATATATATATATATATATATATATATATATACACACAAGCATATTCACAGATACATATAAACTGAGTGTGTTTCTGTGTGTGAATGCTTATATATATATATATATATATATATGTACATTCACACACATATATTATAATATTGTATATGTCCGTGTGTGTATGTGTGTCTGTGTGTGCCTGTGTGTATAAACACACGCACAAACTTCCGAACACACTCTTATATATATATATATATATAGGTGTGTGTGTATGTATGTATGTGTGTGTGTGTGTGTGTGTGTGCGCGTGTGTGTGTATTTTGAATAACTCATTAAGGTTGATATGCCATTAAACAAAGCTACCATTCTCTCTCTCTCTCTCTCTCTATATATATATATATATATAGAGAGAGAGAGAGAGAGAGAGATAGTGGAGAAAGAGAGGGTGGATCAATAAGTCTATAGCTTGACACAGTTATTAGCAGAATTTTTATTCCTAATTTACTCAGTCGAATGTTCAGTCTACATGATTAAGATTCACTAGTAAGAAAAGTTTATGTAGAAACGTAACTTTGGTGGCCGGATCCAATTATAAAATAATTCAAGTAGTCACATAAGCGTGGGACTCGTTTAGAAATCTGACTTCCTTCAATTTTTTCTTTCTTTTTTTTTTTTTTTTTTTTCACTGCACAGAAAAGTGAAGATACAAATAAGATATTCTAATGATTCCATTACTGCAGGAATTGATAGATAAGCAAACGAGGTCAAAGCTCTCCGAAATGGAATGAAATATCATAGTTAAACTAGGGCAAGTTCACAAATAAGATGGATTTCCTTTTCTCAGTGGTTTTTTTGTTTCTAATGAAAATAAAAATCTAATCTCCCTGTGCAAGATCTTCCTGATTTTTATTTCAAGTTCACTGAATGAATGCTATTTAATCTAAAAAGATATGAATATATTTTGTGTTTGGGACTTCCATAGGTAACGAGGCTGGGTCTTATAAATATCAGACATCAGGATTTTTTTGTAGAGGAGATGAAAAGACACCAGGGGAAAAAAACACTCAGTGCACATAATAAAAAAATTTTAAAAAAAAGGATGAAGTATGAATTTAGTAAAGAAATGTACATATTATTTCTGGAGTTGTTTATGGAAAAAGTTGTCAGTAATGAGGAATGTCCTTCTGAGGTCTAAGTTCAGATTCTTATCTTTCACAGGAAGAAGCATAAAATCAAATTCAAATGTTCATTTCTTTGGAAGAATATCTGTAATTAAAGTTTTTAGTATTGTTGCATATGTCATTTAACTCTTTTTGGTCAAAGAAAAAAAAAGACTTATTCAGAACTGGCTTTTGGTATTTATTTATTTATTTATCTATTTATTTTGATTATTCTTAGAATCTTCTACGCTATATGTCATCTGCTTGGTCCCAGTGAGCCAACACAATTGTTACCTATTATTCTTTGACAGACAGAGAATGAATCTTTTCTGTACGTACTTTGTCACGTGTTCGTCTATCTCCACACACACACGTATATATATATATATATATATATATATATATATATATATATATATATATATATACTAGGTGTACTTGCCGTGGTTCGCTGCGACATATTTTTAGAGAAGTTTTAATTTGCAATCACTCAGGAAAAAATACGCAGGTTAATTTCAATTTCAGACTTTTGTATACAAATATTTACTTATAGAACCTCATTGATACCGTATAAATATACACTTACCTCATTGATACCGTATGTGTGTGTGTGTGTGTGTGTGTGTGTGTGTGTGTGTGTGTGTGTGTGTGTGTGTGTGTGTGTGTGTGTGTGTGTGTCGGTCTTTTTTGCTGTCATTATAGTCATGAGAAAACAATTTCTTGTCAGTTTCCTTATGCGTGCGTCTGTGTAGACTGCGTAAAGAAAAACCCTAAACATTTACGTAAATTGTAAATTGTACCCATTCATAAAAACTTAATAGAATCAAAACAATATTTTGGTTTTCTTATAAAAGTTATATTCTAAACTATTGTTGATGTAATGTGTTCCTGAAGGGGTTAAAAAAAATAAAAATAAAAAAATATAAAATAAATCCAAAAGTGTAACAGTTCGCAGAAACCTCAGACAGGAAGCAAAATCTGCGCATGCCTGAAAAATAGACTTACTGTTACGAGAAAGAAACCTGTTCTTATTCAGCAGTGACCACTACCTCTCTCCTGCAGCTGGCGGGGAAAACCACGTGTCCGCTTAGCGGCTTGCAGGCTCACTCACCCACCAATAGACCTTCAAACTCATTTCAGCTTTGCCTTTAATACTAGACGGACCTTCTTTCTGCGCACGTGTAATCCCAAGTCTAGTATTTGGCGTGCCTCCTCTAGCAGCAGCCGATATAAAAACACCAAGTGGAAATCATCTCCGACTTTAGATTATCACCCACCGAATATGATTAACACATTTCAACGCTTTGCTTGGGGATGCAACAGTTCTCTAATGGTCCAGGAAGACATTTCCTCGCTACAGAATAAACATATGAAACCCAAAAATTAAGTTAAAATTAAATGGTATTTTAGTCACTTTTCTTCCTTCCTTCAGAAATTCTTTTGTAGCCTTCAAAGACAAAGAAGACACTAAGGAATCAAATAAGGTAGAAAAAAACAAATGGAGTTAGATATCTAAACCCAAAACCAATTACTACCAACCCAACCAAACACATCATCCCAACAATTTCTCCGTACCCCATGGAATATGGGGCACAGCCGGTGGTGTGTAACCGTTTGATAGACAGATACGAGGTTGAAGGTCACCTCAACTCAAACAAGCCAGAAAAAATTTGCGTTCACCGAATTCTAACTGGTGGTATTCACTGAAACCTGAGTGACAGCAAATCTCTTCTGATCTCTAGGACTTTTCTAAGTATCCCAGCTGATTTTAGCAATGCTGTTGTCGGGATGGTCCCTATTCTTCTTTTAATCTTCAGTTCATTCAGCCTCTTTTCCAGATTCTTGACTGTTCCAAAGGCTCTAACAACGAGTAGTATCACTGTTACCTCTTAATGACGTTTGCTAACTTAGAAGTCATCACAAAAACATATTAGTTGCTTAAAACCCCAACCATAAGATGGGTTTCAAACTAACTTATAAAATCCAACTTGTATTATCTAATACAAATCAATATTTGCAATCATCAACTTCAACAGGTCGACATACATAAACATGTTTTGAGTACCTCGGGAGGTGTAATGGTTAGCAAGCTAGACTAGCAAGCCTACACGAGTGAGTTCGAGTCTCATTGGGTGCCCCATTCATATGGCCTTGTTCCAAATCGGAGAAAAAAGCTTCGTAAATTACTATTTGGGCACCTCATGTGGTGAAATGGTTAGCAAACTAGACTAGCAAACTTTCACGAGTGAGTTCGATTCTCATTGGATGCCCCATTCATATGGCATTGTGCAAAGAGCTTCGTAAATTTCGACATAAACACGATCTTCGACCCTCGCAAATACAACAATTATCATGATTCTCTTAATTTTTTTTTCTTTTTCCTTCATTATTCCAATCAATTGATGACGGTATTTTGTTGTGTGCTCTATTATCAAAAGTAGCATTTAATCATCATTAAACTAGTGTGTAAAAACACTGATGTATGGAAAAGCAAGAGATTTGATCAGTCGTACCCTGGGATTATGCACCAAGGAGACAGAAATATTCTTTGCAAGGTTAGGCCTAACTACATCCACAATGTTCTGTCTGGGCTGCACTTGATGCTTTTATTATTTGACTGGTTGGTGTGATGAGGGCTAAATAATTTCGTTGCAAGATAATCTTGGATTCCTCGTTATTCTTGTTATCGAATAAACAAGCGAAAAAGATTTATTCAATTTCCTCTGGCCTGAAAAAATATAATTTACCAGTTGTATCAGAAAATGATTTTTAATTTTGTTTGTTGGATTTTATGGTACATCAACCTTAGTAGGTTATTTAATGCAAATATATTGAATATATATGAATTGTAAAGACATTTTGTTGATGACATTCTTAGACGAGCTTGCTCATTAGAATACACTGACTGCATCTCTGTTGAGATTCCAGTAATGCTGAACCTTTGGGGTCCGCAGAGTACCTCTTTATTGCCATTGCTCCCTGGTCCACTCTGGCCTGGAGTGATAGCACCTGATAGGATCCTATCAATGGGTTAAATAGAACTAAACTGTCTACATATATTAAACTGTATTGCTTGAAATAGGACTGTTTTGACATTTAACTGTGTGTAAACAAAAATCTCTAGATTTTTACTAAACTGAACTGTTTAAAATAGAACTGTTTTTGACATTTAAATTGTATACTCATGCTAAACTGAATTGTTTGAAATAGAACTGTTTATATGTATAAAAAGGAATTTGGCATAAAATAACTAACAATGGTTGATGTACCATAAAATCAAACCCAACTTAAAAAGCTTGAGCTCTTTTTTTTGCATGCAATTAAATGGGTTCAAGTATTACTATATAACAGTCCCTGCAAGAGTGAGTTCGAGTCTCATTGGGTGCCCCATTCATTCGGCCTTGTGCCGCATCGAAGCAAAGAGCTTCGTAAATTACATTACTATATAACAGTCACAATCTAACATCAGTCATTTGTTTGCTCATATAGACCTACAGATAAGACCCTTTCAGATACTACCACTCTGGGAGCGATGGCAATGAAGGGGTGCTTCACTTCCCCAAATTTTCAAGGCTGGATCCTGGCCATCAGATTATTCAATGTCATATCTAGGACACTCGTTTGTTGAGGGGAGTCTTACCCCTCTGCAGAGATGCAGTCGGTGTATTCTACGACCCAGCTGACTGGGCTGCGGGATGTTTAGTGAGCAGATGCTACAGTCAGCCATTTTGAATTGAGTGAATACCCAGTCAAGGAATATTTACAAAACAGCAGTATCATTCCTATATACCAGGCTCATTCAATAAATAAAGGATTTTTTTTCCGAAAAAAGCAAAATATTTTTTTTCTTCAAATGTAAATTCTGCATTTAAAGAAAAAATTATTTTATCTTACAAAACCATTTGTTTTGAGGCTATTTGAAAGTGTTGGCAAATCAAACACAATTCTCCATGGTTGAATAGCGGTCGGTAAAAAATGTTGGTGTTTAAGAAGTACAACCCATTTGAAATTTACAGAAGGGACACACAGACACACACGCACGCATAATTCATTTAGGCAGAAAATGTTCTTTTGGAAAATCAGAAAATGATTATCTTTATGTATATTTTTCTGAGTTACTTTCATTCTCGACATTTCAAAGTCTTTTGTTGTATCTCTCTCTTGATATATATATATATATATATATATATATATATATATATATATATATAATGTGCAGACAATAATATATACTTATGTATATTAGAATCATCGACACTATAAGTCCGTTGCTCAGGTTTTATATAACACAATCTTTAGACGAGAGTTTTCACGAAAAAACTTTTTTTATTTGCAATTCTTCTATCATTATATATATATATATATATATATATTATATATATATATATATATATATATATATAGATTGTGGTATATATATATATATATATATATATATATATATTGATAGTCTTTCTCTTTGATTTCAGTGTATGAGGGCCCAATTATTCAGTTAAAGATAAGAACCACTGAATTCTCCAGACAAATGATACGAGTGTCCTGATATATGACATTAACAATCTGATGGTGAGGTTCTAGTAATCCAGGAGCTTTCGGGAATGCAGAGTATCCCTTCATTAGCATCGCTCCCAGGTCCATTCTGGCCCGGAGTGGTAGCACCTGATAGGGTCCTATCTATAGGTCAAATAGAACTAAACTGTGTGATTATGCTAAACTGAATTGTTAGAATAGAATTGTTTTGACATGTAAACTGCGTACTTATGCTAAACTGAATTGATTGAAATAGAACTCTTTTTGTATATTTAATATGAATATATACGGTCACTACCAAGAAAAAAGATAAGAACAATGATAAAAAGATAATCATCGTTTAACTGGAATGGAAAAATAGATGGTACAACCATAACATCAGCTTTATTAACAGGAGATATTGCAACTATACAACATTATCTAAACATGTGTGGCAAATAAAAAGATATAACGAGCAAATCTCTTGAAATAAACTGGGATGTTATGAAATAATCCCAAGTTTATTAAAAATGTTACAATCTTGCACCCTATAACATACAAAAGAACAAATTGCTGAACAAAAGAAATGAAATGATATCTTAGTGTAGCCAAGTGAACAGATTTCTCCTGTGTCTTCTAGCATGGGACCCTGACTAACTCCATAATTTATTCCCCTCCATTTAGACTTCCCTAAATTATATGTATATACATTTTTGTAAATGTCATGTGTATTTATTTGTATTTCTTCGAATATATATATATATATATACACACATACACATATTACCTTGGGCAAAAATAATGGAATTCGTATTCTTAGGATATTCACTTTAAACACATATATAACGACCATTCAAGAAGGGAAACTCCGATTTAAAACTTGAGGAATGAGTAATATAATGGCCGAGGGATTTCGTTTTATGTCTTTGGGTTTAGTTTGGCTGAGAACCTTTCGGCTCAGCGCATGGGTTACCTAGGTGCAAACTTGAGTGCAGGTGTTAACGCGCATGCGGGGAGGATGTGTCGTTCATAGATGTCAAAATAAAAATCCCAGAGAAAGGTTGACCAGTGGATGTGAATGACATCATGCACCGGAAGCGCGCAGAGGATTTGGGGGAGATTTGAAAAAGTCAGTGAGTTGAGTTGAGACACCAAACGGGAAGGGTCGACTTTCGCTTGCTCGCCGAAGCCAGGCCAGTGGCCTTTGTGGCGGGTGCCGCACGAGATGGGAGGGAGGCAGATGAAAAAGCCAGAATAGAAAGAATGTGTATCTCTCTCCTTATGTCGAAGAACCTTTAAACTCAAAGGTAATAAATAGGTAAAAAATGTTTTGTACCTGAACTAAGAAGTCGTAAGTGTTTTTCGTGTTTCGAGATTCCTATGTTCTATGTATATATGTTATGAACATTCGATGTGCGTTTCACACATATCCGTATCATGGTATTGTACAAATGTTGTTTATGGCACATGGTGAACCATTTTCACAAAAGTGTACATGACCCAACAAGCTTTCACCACAATAAACAAATCATCTGTCTGGACAATTCAGTGTTTCTCATCTTTACTGAATTATTGGGCCCTCATACAATGAAATCGAAGAGAAAGACTATCAATATATATATATATATATATATATATATATATATATATATATAATGATAGAAGAATCGCAAATAAAAAAAAGTTTTTTCGTGAAAACTCCCGTCTAAAGATTGTGTTAAACATATGAAACCTGAGCAACGGTCTTATAGTGTCAATAATTCTAATATATATAAGTATATATTGTTGTCTGCACATTATATATATATATATATATATATATATATATATAATATATATATATATATATATCAAGGGAGAGATTCAACAAAAGATTTTGAAATATCGAGAATGAAAATAACTCAGAAAAATATACATAGAGATAATCATTTTCTGATTTTCTAAAAGAACATTTTCTGCCTAAATGAATTATGCGTGTGTCTGTCTGTCTGTATGTATGTATGTCTATGTGTCTGTCTGTGTGTCTGTCTGTCTGTGTGTCTGATTAACAAGTGAACATTTCACCTTGTAGAACTATAAGAAGCCTAAAATAAATTTAGCTGACTCAAACAAAACACTTATTTTTTGCTTTTAAAAAACATGTGTTATTTTTTTAATCTCTGGAAAGGAAGAAATTCACTCTCTCATTTAAAAGCACGGAAGTCAATCCTTTTAAACTAAGTGCTCGTGGTGTAATGGTTAAAGCGCTGAACTGCAGAATCTCAGTTAGCGAGTTCAAATTCCAGTAGTGCTATTAGGTTCACTTTCGGACAAATACCCTTGGGAAAGGTATGAATCCCCTTATCCTCCCAGCTATGGGTTAAATAGTACCACTACTGCCCTTCTAGGAGAATAGCTTCGGCATTAAATAACCTATGAAGGTTGATATACCATTAAACAAAGAAACCAAACCAATGGATACAAATGGCAATTGTTATTATAAAAAAATTAATTTAAATGTCAGGTACAGAACAGATTTATCAATTTAAACATTTTTTTCTGGACTTTTAATTTTAAGCAATTATTCAAATCATAGGAATGTGATTTACTTGTTATATTTTTATCTCATGAAGTTTATGAAGTTAATATTTTAGTTTTATAAAAATTCTATAAGAATTTAAATGAGTGAGACTTAAGAGATTTATCAATTTAAACATTTTTGTTAATTGTCTATAGAGTTATTTCTAAACAATAATTTACCTAACAGAAAAGAGATTTGACAGTTATATCTTTATCTTATTAGGTTAATATTGTTCTTGAAAAATTTTTGGCAGAGAAATATTTTTCCATTTAAATGAGTGACACTCAAAAGATCTATGAATTTAAATATTGTTTTTTTTTATTTAGATTGTTAATTATGACTTGATAATTTTTTCAAGGGTCTGTTCAAAAGTTCTGAGGCTGACCAAAATACTCTCATGTAATGCAAATAAATGAGGTTTATTTTTCAACAAACTCCCCCCTTGTAGTCTACATACTTCTTCCATCGGTGTTGCAGTGCTTGGATCCCATTGGTCAAAATATGATGTCATCATTGAACTTTTCAGACTATGAAGTTTCCCACCCACCCTCACACATAATTATTTTATATTTCCACCTTGAAAAACAGTTTGTAAACTAGGCACTAACAACATGGCTGCTATGGACCTTTCACCCTAAAACAAATCACTACCCCTAATTGAAAGAAAAATTCACCAAAAGTCAGGGAATAAGTAAACTTTAAAGAAATTTTTAATATTCATTTATTAATGAATGAATTTTATAGTGAATCCGTTATTCTATCAAAATGCTCAATGATTTTTTTTTAATTCACTTAACCTTCCCACACATTCTATGTATGTGGTGCCATTAAATCCTTTGGAATATAGGATATGGCATTTATTTTCTGTATATTATAAAAAGATAAAAATCTGAACGTGTGAATGAAATAATTTTAGCTGTTAGGAGAAAATAGTACCCAAAATATAAATATTAGATTTATAAAAAAAACTTTTTAAAACGTCTTCAGAGTTTTTAATACTATGATAATCAAACATATAATTTTCTTTTTGATTATTAGGGAAATAATTCTATATTAATATTTGTTTGGCTTAAAAAGGAGAGTCTTGAATTGGCATTAGATTTTCATATACTTTTCTCCAATCACAGGTTAAATCTAAATTTGTTATTAAATAATTGTTGTACTCCCTACATAATGGACTCACCCTCCTCTATAAATACACGTTAACGACAGCATCAGACGGAGTTCACCAATTAGTGTGATACAATCAAATGTGATACCATTTGCGCAGTGGACAAATAGTCACTACCCCACTGGACTCTCAACTTCCTATCAACTAACTACTGTTTCGCTTGTATCTTGTTTCTGTTACTTGAATATATATGTTTTTCAATCAACCCTTTTTGTGTTCCCTGTGTCTTTCTTTTGTCAGCATCGCAACAATAATGAATATTTTTATGAATCAAAAAATATAAGTTTTAAAGCAAGTAACTGGGAGTTTTTTTTAGATATTTTTATTTATCTATGCACTACTTGGACGCTGACTAAACGGTTGGAGAAGAAGCTCGACGGCAATTATACAAGAATGTTGCAAGCAATATTGAACAGGTCCTGGCAGCAACACCCCACACGGCGCCAACTGTACGGCCACCTACCACCTATCACGAAAACTATACAAGCTAGACGAACCAGACATACCGGACACTGCTGGAGAAGCAAAGACGAGATCGTAAGTGATGTGCTCCTGTGGACCCCCGCATATGGCCAATCAAAAGCAGGACGATCAGCTCGAACATTCATACAGCAGCTATGTGATGATACGGGATGTAACCCCAAAGACCTGCCGAAGGTGATGAATGATAGGGAGACGTGGAGAGAGAGGGTCAGGGATATCCGTGCTAGCCGCACGTCATGATGATGATGATTTCTTAAGATATAAAACATTTTAGACAAAAAAAAGAAGCAAAAACCTACAGTAACATTCATTTAAGTAATTTCCTGTTTTGTCCCTTGTATTTCGATTGAAAAATTCTATTTTTAGTACACTTCACTGTAACTTTCAGTTTCATTTACGTTTCGCTCAGGTCTTATCTTGAAAGATTCTTGTATTTCAAGGAAAATATCAAAGATTTAAAAGAAGTTCAATTATTTCTTTTCAAACATTTATTTTTAATTCAAATTAATTTAAAACCTTTTAAATTTTAACTTATAAACTGCTAAATAAGTTTTTTTGTTTTTTTTATTTTTGTCTTTTTATCAAACTACATGCTTGTAATGTTACCATACATAAAACTTTTACAATTCAAGTAAATTACTTGTTTATTCTCTGCAAAGTTTTAAGAAGTGTATGAAAAAAATGTAAATTTTGTTATAAGAATAAGAAGTTCTTTAAACAAAGGTAAAAATAAATGTTTTTGGGGCAATGAAAGATTTGTAGATAATTATCAGATAAAACATTTAATATTAAAAAGGCAATCAAAAAATATTTTTATTTCACTATTTTAATAATAAATTAGAAATAATTGTTTCGTCGTTTTCTTAATTGTACATTCCAAAAACCTTGTAAATGTGTTAATTTCCCTTTTTCAACTTTGAATAGAAAAGATAAATTATTGCTAATACAATTTTTTATATCTAAAAAAGTTGAGTTTCTTTGTGTAGTTGGCCTTCCATATCAACAAGTTTTAGCATAAAACTAAAGCACCCATTAATATGTGGATTGTAAAGTAATACAGAAAGTCTCTAATGATTAATTTTGGCCCACACTTAGATTTGAATACCATAGTAAGTGATATAATCATCAAAATCTAAGCAAAATGTTTGCTTAAATTGGTTTATTAATGTTTCTAGTTCCTAATTTCATTCAAAAAACATTTTTTTAAAGTATTTGGAAATTTGGATGCTATTTTTCAATATATGTAATCTCTAGTTAAGTAAATTTATCAAATTTTGGTGATTTTAAATTCTTAAAAACAATTGAAATTAATTAGATATGTAATGTTATTTTAATTTTAATACTGATGAATATGACATTACTATCTTTCAAATAAAACTAAAATTTAACCTTAAATAATAACTTTAATTATTTTTAATTGATTTTAATGGAAAAAAAAGGTGAACTTTTGTTAGTACCTACCATAAACATAATTATTGTTAAATTAGATTTATTTTATAAATGAAAATATTGCTCAGCATTTTCATGCATAGAAGACTCTAAGTGTTTTATCAATTAAATATGCTTTTAGCATTAAATCTAATTCATAATTATATATATATATATATATATATATATATATGTGTGTGTGTGTGTGTGTGTGTGTGTGTGTGTGTGTGTGTGTGTGTGTGTGTGTGTGTGTGTGTGTGTGTGTATTAGCATAGCTTTAAGTAGAGCATGATTAATAAGTCTTTAAAAAAGGAACATTTTTTGGTCACGCCTTATCAGCGAACACCATGACAAAAGCAAGCAATACAAACGAAAAAAGCGATCCAATTGTTGTTGATGCCAAAAAAAATAAATAAATAAAAAGTACACTGAGAGGAAAAAAGAAAAAAATTATAATCTGGAAAGTTTGGTAAGGGTTTTTTTTGTTTGTTTGTTATTCTTGGACTTCGTCTAGTTTAGTTGCCGTGTTAAACCGAAAAAGATTGTAGAATTCCTTTTGATTGCAGCAAGCAAGTAGGTATTTGGTGATATAAAGCACAGACAGTTGTAGATCAGTGCCAGTAGTGTTTAGAATGGTAAATATGCTGGAGTTATTTGTACTGGCACATCAGGGATTTATATATATATATATATATATATATATATATATATATATATATATATATATATATATATATACGGTGAATTCAATAAGTTTCCAGACTTTTTTATTCAAGCATTTAAAATTGTCGTAGACTCTTGAAATTTCAGTATGTTATTGCTATAAAGCTTATGAGATGACTGACCAAATTTTATGATTTCAGCTTCAAATGAACAGCTACAGCAGCAATTGGAATACACCCTACTAAGGCCTGGTTCTCACAGCTGGGGAATTTCAAAAATGCAATCGGGATGTGAGGACACTTTAGAAGAACGATATGCAATCAAATTCTGTTTTAAACTTGGAAAAAATGCCACAGAAACTTATGGAATGCTTCAGACTGCTTTTGGACAATCTTGCATGAATCGAGCATCAGTTTTTGAGAGGCATAAGAGATTCAAGGAAGTCAGGGAGTTTCTGAGGGATGATGAGAGATGTGGGAGGAGTAAGGAAGTCAATACACCAGAGTTGATTGGCCAAAGGGTTAGGGTTAGGGTTAGGGTTACTATGTTGAGGTTTTAAGGGAGTTCAGGAAGAGATTCCGTCAGAAGAGGCCAGCACTCTTCAAATCGGGTCAGTGTTATTTCCACCAGGACAATGAACCAGTCCACAACTCCATCCTTGTCAGAGACGATTTCACCAAGATGGGCATCAAGACAGTTCCTTAGCCTCCCTATAGTCCAGACCTGGCACCCTGTGACTTTTGGTTATTCCCTAAGCTCAGAGGCTGTCATTATGAGACAATTGAGGAGATGAAAGAGGCTGTGACGAAGGTCATTGACATGCTCACACAAGAGGACTTCCATAGGACCTTCCAGAAGTTGTTGGAATGGTACAACAAGTGCATTGCAGCCAGAGGAGATTACTTCGAAGGGGACTAGAGTTTCATGTGTGTACTATCAATAAAAGTGGCCATACCAAAAAAGTCTGGAAACCTATTTAATGATCCCCGTATATGTAAGTTAGGATAATGTAGACACAATGTCAATTTTACTTGGTGACCATCAGTCCTTTGCTAATATGATAATAAAACCAAAGTTAGTTTAATGATTGTATAGATGACAAATTAACAGTCTTCCTCTGTGTCTACATTTTTATGAATTTTATATATATGCTCTATAAGCAATATGAAGTACTCTTTATTCATAAATATTGCAAATCATATTATTGATATTTAAATTCAATCAATCATTCACTAAATGAGTTGAATTTTGGTTAAGGAGTTGGTAATGTTTACAGTTGCACCTTTTTCGAAAAAATCACTAGTGATCGGTCCCTTCATGTAACAGAAGACTGTCAGCATGACCTTCTTTACTGACTGCTATGCCTGAAACTTTTTCTTTACCTGAGAGTCCATATGTTTTGACTTGGGCTCATAGTGGCAAACCCATTTTTCCACAATTTGTAAGGATTTTTTTTTTTTTTTTTTTTTGTAAAATGAGCTCCTCTGTATATATTCTTGAGTAAATTTCACTTTTCAAACACCAAATATTTGATGACACACCTCTGTTGTAGGGTGGAGCACTGTGATTTGATTCCATTTTGAATAGCATCAAAACAAATATTTTTCTTGAGATTGAAATAATTTTTGCTATAAACCAATTTCACTCAACATAGAGCTGAGATTTAGTGAAAAAATTCTGGAAAAAGTTTATTTTGCTATTTTTTTTTAAATTCCCTCATCAGTCAAAAAAATGTTCTCTTTATTTATTGAATGACCCTCAGATATAATAGGTCCCTCTTTGTTAAAAAAAAAATAATTCCCCTTATTTATTGAATGACCCACATACATATATAAATGGCTATAAATTTTTAAATATTTCAGCACCCTCCTCAGTATTATAACTATTCTTAGTAGAGTTCTTGTCTGAATCAAGAAGTAATATCCATGAGAGTAAAAATCATAATCTTTTTCTAGTTTTTCTTTTGTGGTTATTTTTCTGAAGGTGTGTGGGGGGGCACTATCAATGTTTTCTTTCTATTTTTCCTGAAGGACTGAAATTTGATTTTCCATTCAGATTAACTATTTTTATTCAATCAATGAACTCAATTGGCCACACAACTCCCCCCCTGATTTCCTCCCCCCCCCCCATATTCAGTGAATCCGATGATACTCCGCAACCCTCATAAAGATAAACATGAAAGAAAAGAAAAGCTATTGAAGAGAGGAAGATTTGTTTTTTTAGTTGTATGTTTGCATCATCCAAGCAAAAGATGAATAATGAATGCACTATACGCATTTGGTAGAAAAATCTAAAAATAGGAATTTCAAACTCTATATTGTTCATCAAATAAATAATTGCTTGTTTCACCTTCTAGGCTTGTTGCTAAGCAACCATTGGGATGGTACAGCATTGTAATTTTGTGTTTTATTGTATTTGCTGTTGTTTAGACATGTGAATGAATATGTGAATGAATATGTGGGTGCATGACCAAAGGTTTTATAAGTGTA
>CAUZXS010003263.1:55000-91853 GCA_963585895.1 Sepioteuthis lessoniana | reverse complement strand
GATTTTGAGATATAAACAGATGCACCTAATCTCGGCCAGAAGACTAGACCTTATAATAATCAACATAAAAAAGAGAATTTGCAAAGTTGTCGACTTAGCTGTCCCGGCTAACCACAAAATAAAACTGAAAGAATGTGAAAAGAAGGATAAGTACCTCGACCTTACTAGAGAATTGAAAAAACTATGCAACATGAGGGTGATGAATGTACCAATTGTGAATGGTGCTTTTAGCACAGTAATTAAAGGATTATTAAAGGGCCTGGGGGACTTGGAAGTTGGCGGACGAGTGGAGACCATCCAAACGACAGCATTATTGAAAACGGCCAGAATACTGAGAAGAGTCCTGGAGACTTGAGGAGATTTGATGTCACTCAAACTCCAGTGAAAAACCATCTGCTAACGCTGATGTGAAAAACTCTCAAGGAGTAAATAATAATAGTAAAAGTATCGACAACAGGTTGAGGAATTATTGCAACGTGTCAGAATGACTAGCAAAATAAAATTGAACACAACGGCAATTTCAACAACATAAAAAAAATACATTTATTCCGTTAGCATTCGACTAAAAATATCCTAAACACCTAAGAATTACAAGACATACGGATAGGTCTTATTTGAGAAACGATGTTTAACAGGAATACTCGATATAAACATGATAGAAAATTAAGTTCATCAGGCTTCTTCTTTGTTGCTAATTTTTCTCGTACATAGTTGTGTCTTTTCTTCCCGCCTGCCAACGCCGCGTTTTCTTTTTCAACTGTCCATGTCGCAGGTCTCTATTCGACTATGTCATTTCCAACTAAACCGCCTCGCCTTCCAGTTCGCACCGGTAGGCAAAAGGGGTCTCAGTATTTTTACTACTGGGGCTTCCGGTCAACAACTTCTCACAACTCCTCTCCCAGAGTATGCTGGCTGCTGCTATGTGAGACGTCACAAATACGTCACAGTGTCCATAGACGAACGTTACATATCAGTTCGACCTTGGTTCTGCACTGTTCTGCATATTGATATATATATATACAACACCTGGTTATAATATTTATAACAGGTATCATTGAACACATACAAACCAGTAAACATTTCTAATCCAGGATTATTAAGTCCGAAGTAAACCTCAAATAATTTTCCTTTTGTTTCATTTCTACGATGTTGCAGTCTTGCACGCCAGCCACTACGCCTCGAGGACTTTTCCATTTCCCTCTTGTGGATAAAATGTCAGATTTAGTCTGAGATATATACATCCCATTTTTGAGAAATCTATAAAGACTAGAAGTCAACAAATTCCAATCAACAATTTACCTGACTATATCACTGTTATGGTCAAGGGGGGGTTCAAATGATAACACGACTCGGAAATTAGTGATAAAAAATATATTGAAGGAAAATAGTACATACATAAAAGATAGCTGGGAGAAGCCCTCCCCCCCCCCGCCTCAGCTTAACACAATCATGAAAATTACCGTTCTTGGTGACGGCTCGCAAAGACTGCTCCGAGACTTCGCAGAAGAGAGCTTAGTCGATATATGTCACATGAGGGCGAGTCCATCTGTAGGGGATACACCACAACAATAACTATTCGAGGATGTTATGTTCTTATAGAGGCACAATCTGATGGACGCTGTGTGGGGATTCAACAAATGGTTTATTTTCCTGTAAGTTTTCATTTTTTTTTTGTCTTTACTGAGCAAAATGACACTTTTGCTAATAATAATTTTTCACTATTTCACTAGCCCAGTAACCTGTTTTTTGGGTCCTAAAGGCACGTGTCTTGAACACAAAAAACTTGGTGAAGGCCTATCCATCTCCAGCCAAACAGTTGGTTTGAATTCAGAGTTTTCCTTCTTCTAGACCGGTTGTCTGGCTAAGGTTAAAGAATCAAGTCTGCCTTACAATTTACTCATAACTGGAAGAAAATAGTTGGATTCATATCTTTCACAATGGTTTTAGCTCTATATGAAACGCAAACAGTCTCATTCAGGATTTGAACTCGGATAACCAATTCCATTATATATGACGACAACCATTATGTCACAATAGTAATCCAGGAGTATCTAAATCTTAACTGTTTGCAAAAAAAAAGACTTTTTTTTTTTCATCATACAACGTGTGAAAGCACGTGCGATACCCTAGCCTCATCAGCCGCCAACCAGGGTGATAACTCAGTTTCGGTAGCTCAAGGCGGTACTGCCACTCCTGGCGCTACCGAGCAGCTTTTGCCACCGGATAGGGTATTTAAAAGAAATATATATCTATGTATACACAAGATCAACTAAAAGAGGACATTACATTGAACGTTCGTTCATCTTCATTTTGGTGCAGTTTGTGATTTAAAAATGCGTTTACTTACGGCCGTTAGATGTCATAGCAACCGTTTCTTGATTTTGCGTAATTACACGATAAAGGTGGTTCCGCGTGTATAACATTCATGTTGAAATCCTTTCTATAACCGTTATTTATTCGGTTCGTTTTCTTTCATTTATGCGTTACTGCCCAAAAGCACTCGAGACAAACGTCATATATAATAATTCCGCTAAGAAGATTTTATTTGTTGATCAATGGGTGCTCAAGATGGGTGGTGAGTAAAAAGAAAGCTCCTGGTCTAAGTTTGTCCTGGTAGCTATCTGATTACCCTTGGGCCACTAAATTCTTGGCTTGCAAAAAATGTCTCCAGGACGCTGATGGTCAGCAATGGGCTCGTGAATACTGTGGGGGTAAACCTGATTCATAGGCCCATCATTCGATTTACATTCTCCAGCAGGAGAATTACATTCTTCGCACCAGCGGGCCTTGTGGATTCGTGATCCTCGCAAGCTGTTGAATTTTCTGCCGCAATCACACGTTGTAGCCGGGTACATATCCAGATCGTTACCGTATGAGCAAGTAAGATGGGTGATATATTCTCCCTCCTCGCTACAGACACCCAGAGGGTATTTTTCTTTCATTGTATTATCCATATTTATAAGAAATATATATCTATGTATACACAAGATCAACTAAAAGCGGACATTACATTGGACGTTCGTTCATCTTCATTTTGGTGCTGTTTGTGATTTAAAAACGCGTTTACTTACGGCCGTTTACTTACAATGCTAAATTTGTTTGGAACAAAACTGTCTGATCGTTTAATTGTGTATAAACAAATGTCTGATGTTTAACTGAATTGTTAATAATACATAGGAGTACGTGGAACCATTAAACTGTGTGCAAAAATGTGAGCTTAGGCTCGTTTAAAAACGTTATTAACGAAATATGTTTACAAATGATTTATATTTAATATATGTGTATTAAGAGGATTTGGCATTAAGTAACCTACAATGGTTGATATGCCATAAAACTGAGCCAAACCAAATCTTATATATCTAATAGATATGTATAAAAAGTATTAGGCATTAAGTAAACCCAACCAAACCAAATCATAAATATTATATATATATATATATATATATATATATATATATATATATATAAAGTGGATTTGGCATTGAATGATTTACAATGGTTGATATGCCATAAAGTCAAACCAAGCCTGACATATAGAACAAGGAAATTGATGGCAATGCACAAAGCCTTACATCAGAGGGATAACATTGGTAGACTCAATGTAGTAAGAAAAATTAGGAAGAATAGGCCTTGCCAGCATTGAGGATTGCGTTGATGCAATCATTCAAGGACTTGAAGAATGTGCAAAAATAGCGGAGAAAGACTAATTACAGCTACCAGGAACAGTAATATCAACATAACTAAAGAACAGACCGAAAAATTACAAGAAAAAATCAAGAAAATAAAAATGAGAAGAAAAACAACTGTGTTCAATAGTTCAAACATAAAAAAAAAATATAAGAGTAGGCATGACTAGATGAGAAAAGTGATCCACTGAGAATTGTGCAAAAGGCTAAAGTTTCTTAATACTAAATGTGACACTATGTAGGTTGTCCGCCAAACACGATCTCTTTGTCTGTTTTGGCGCGAAACCGGACAAAGGGTTTGGATTCGCGATCTTCGACGAGACCGGAAGTGGGGTAGGAAAGGCAGGTCCGAGAGAAGCTAGAGAGGCAGTGGGCAAGGGAACGCCAGAGAAGGAGTTGGAAAAAGGAACCCAGAGAGGGCAGTCGACAACGGACAGCAGAAGAGACCTGTCGGAGTGAGATAGAGTCCAAGGGCAGTGAGGAAAACAGACAAGATGAGTTCGCAGTCCTGAGTCGACAACGGTCAGCAATGAGGAAGACGGTCAAAGATGAGTTGGCATTCCTAGGAGCTTGTAGAAGTTTCGCGCAAATACACGCTAGCGTTAGTATACAAATGCACAGGGAATGCAGTGTCACAAAACTACCCTTCTTGCACTTTGAGTAGACCCAAGCCCATATTGTTCGTTTGTCGTTTGTTCTTTTTCTCCCACTCCCTCAGTTGTATTTCTTGTGGTCATAAAAAATGTGAGATATCCCAGCGGACTACTAGATGAATGACCGGCCAAGACAGAATTGTTTCAAAGAAGTTGATAAATACGGGGGAACGCGAAGGGGTATTATCACAAAAAAATGGACCACAAAATCCTGGCCAGAAGACCAGCCCGTGATAACACACATCCTTATTTGATAAAGTTTCAGACCACAGAACCTTTAGATTGTAAATTACTGAGTTAAATGTGTGCCTGAACGTGTAGCGCCAGTTGTTCGGTAAATTTCTCTGGACGCCCGTATTTCTGGAATATGTGCCAGACACGTTGCCTACAGGCCTTATCGAATTTATGAAGTCTATAAAAACTACATATAATGGCATTGTCTGTTCGATATACTTCTCTTATGGATTGTCTTAGATCGAACTTCATGTCCATCGTATTTCGACCACTTCTTAACCCATACAGTGTTTTTCTTCTATCCAGAAGAATACACACGAGAATCTTTCCAAACATTGAGAGGAGGGATATGCTACGATAGTCCTTCCTGTTTCCCTTGGTACAATTCTGGCATCTTTCCAATCCTGTGGGACTTCATCCAATCCCTAGATCAGTGAAACCAGTTTATTGTAGAAAGACGATTAATCATATTCTCCCATTCTTTCAGATTTCTGCTGGTATCCCATCTCTTCCGAGGCGGAAACTTCACCTTCATTTGTATAGTTAATTGCAACTAAAACTTCAACTTTCTAACATTTTCATGACGAAAATATTTTGTTTCAATCAGTCAAGTGTTCGATTCTTCGTAATTCCTGAGACACATTCAGCAGCAAGTGGAAGTGATCTGTAAATCTATCAATGATTTCTTCATTTTTCCTCTCGGACTACACAATTTTACTTGTTCCGCCCTTTTTTTCATAAGCTTAAAGTTCCTTTTCCTTAATTAACCATGTGCATCTAACATATAGCTGGCCATGTAAAAACATCGTTATGACATCGTCCTTTGTACTATTAAGTTAAAAACATTTTTCTACATCATATCAAAGTTTCTATCTCATTCCGTTTGGCGGGAAATGGCATATTTTATTGTATGACGACCTCTTCTTGAAGGACAACGTCGCAACGTCTACGTTATAATACATGTTTTTTCTGTCTAATGATTGGGTACACCATATGAAACTTAAATTAGCTGTCTTCTTATGGTCATTCGTTGATATATTTTTCTGGATTTATAACTGCTCTGTTGTAATAGCATCGATCCTTTTTTTCTCTCAAAATTTTCTCATATAAATTTATCTTTATATATATGTGTATATATATTGAAATGATAGATTGTGGTGAACGTGACAATATGATAGAAATATGTGGAAAGTTAGATTAATCAAATGCTTAAAACTGGTTTAGAAGGCGTGATAGTTCGTTCTTTTATTTCATTGTTCTTAAAATGAAATAAAAGAACCAAATAGCGCGCCTTATACAACGGCTTTAAGAGTTTGATTTATCAAACTTCCAGATATATATATACATATATATATATATATATATATATATATATAAATATATATATATATAATTAAATGTATATCATTTAGATTATAATCATATAAAATTATAAATATATAATTTGATTATATAGATTTAATTATACATATAATTATGATTGAAATATAACGCTAAAAGAGTTTTAATTCGTAAAATCTCAAAACCCGTGCTCAGAGTACGAAAATTCAGAGCAATATCACAATACATTTCAAGTATTATTCTGTCTATTATCTAATCATGCACTTGAAATATATACAAACGCACACACACACACACACACACACACACACACTCATATATATATATATATATATATATATATATGTGTGTGTGTGTGTGTGTGTGTGTGTGTGTGTGTGTGTGTGTGTGTGTGTGTGTGTGTGTGTGTGTGTGAAGTAAAATTTGATGTGTATATGAATTCAACAGTCACACAATATATTAGCTAACTCCGAGTCATCTCACTGCCGACAGAGTAACCACACGAAAGAGTGTCTGTTCACCCATACACTAAAGTAGAATAAAAGAAATATAGTCAGTTTTCTTCATGATTTAATATTCACTAAATAGAATTAATAAAAACAATAGAAATACAAAAACTAAAATTGATCACAAGAAATATAATCAGTTTTCTGCACGATTTAATATTTACAAAATAGAATTGATAAGAACAATAAAAATATAAAAACTTAAATAGAATACTAGAAATATGATTGGTTTTCTAAATAATATCGTAGAGCAGTGGAAAGAAATGTTGGTAATATCTATTTTCTTGTTTCATTTCATCATGCGACAAAACTTTTAAACAGTCGAAATCAAACATATCCTTTACGTTTTCTTTTTTGGAGATTCTATGTGGATTCAACATTTTGTGTATGGATCTCCTCATTGACTGGATCAGAAAAATCTTGAGGATGAAGCGAAAAAAAATTAATTATTCTAAGATATATGAGAGGTACGTGGCGCATTCAATAAATTTCCAGACTTTTTTTTTTGTACAGGCATTTAAAATTGTCGTAGACTTGAAAATTCAGAATGTTATTGCTATACATCTTATGGGATGACTGACCAATTTTTTTTTTTTTTTTTCAGATTTAAATGAACAGCAACAACAGGAATTGGAATACACCCAACTAAAGCCTGATTGTCACAGCTGGTGAATTTCATAAATGCAATCGCGATGTGAGGACACTTTAGAAGAACGATATGCAATAAAATTCTGTTTTAAACTTGGAAAAAATGATGCTACAGAAACGTATGGAATACTTCAGACTGCTTTTCGACCCTCTTGCATGAATCGGGCATCAGTTTTTGAGTGGCATAAGAGATTCAAGGAATGCAGGGAGTCTGAGTGGGTCGATGAGAGGTGTGGGAGGAGTAAGGAAGTCAATACACCAGAGTTGATTGGCTAAAGGGTTAGGGCTAGGGTTACTATGTTGAGGTTATAAGGGAGTTCAGGAAGAGATTCCTAGGGAAGAGGCCAGCACTCTTAAATCGGATCAGTGGCATTTCCACCAGGACAATGCACCAGTCCACAACTCCATCCTTGTCACAGACTATTTGACCAAGATAGGCATCAAAACAGTTCCTCAGCCTCCCTATAGTCCAGACCTTGCTCCCTGTGACTTTTGGTTATTCCCTACGCTCAGAGGCTGTCGTTATGAGACAATTGAGGAAATGAAAGAGGCTGTGACGAAGGTCATTCACACGCTCACACAAGAGGACTTCCATGTGGCCTTCCAGAAATAGTTGTAACGGTACACCAAGTGCATTGCAGCCGGAAGAGATTACTTCGAAGGGGACTAGAGTTTCATGTGTGTACTATCAATAAAAGTGCCCATACGAAAAAAGTCTGGAAACTTATTTAAAGATCCTCGTACGTAAATTGATCATTTCTACTGTTGATTTTGCCAGAGTCCATTACATTGCAATCACAATGAATGATTGATTTCTTTACAATTTCTGCGTTATAGGTTTGTTTGTTTGTTGTTTTAGGGGATTGTGAATAGTTAAAGTATTCACCAATGACTCGGGAGACCTGGGTTCAATCCCAGGTCGAGTCATATCAATAACTCAAAAAATGCTACCTGATACCTTCTTGCTAAACACTCAGCATTATAAGGTACGGATCAAGGGTTAAGTGGGTCAATCCAGGGAAATGAGTAGCGCCCCCCTCCACACCTTGGTGTTGTATCTACTGAAAAGGGAGCGTCCGAGTCGCCCTCGGCTACGGTCGCCAACTTTACTTTTTACTTTTATGGGGGAGCAAGGTTCATTATGGATGTCGTATTGTCTTGGATAGCTTCTTGTAAACATAGATACTTTTTTTACTTCATTATTATTATTATTATTATCATTACTATTATATTACTTGATTTTAACACCAGTGTTAGCCGATGGTTTTTCATCGGGGTGACAGCATATTTCCTCAAGTGTCCAGGACTCTTCTCAGTAGCCTGGCCGATCTTAGCAATGCTGTAGTCTGGATAACCTCTACTTTTCCTCTGATTTCTAAGTCTTCCAGTCCCTTTACCAATCCTTTGGAGATCGTTCCAAGTGCACCAATTACAGTTGGTATGACCGTCAACTTTATGTTCCATATGTTTTTTTTTTAGTTCTCTCTTTTCGCTTTCTTTTAATTTTACTCTCGGGACGGTGAATTTCACAATTCACCAGTTTCTTTTTACCATCACTAGTTATTATTATTATTATTATTATTATTATAAATGATTTCTTTGCTTGTAGTTTTTTTATTGTTGTTGTTTTTAATTTCTCATGTTTACAAAGGCTTACAGTTCTTACAAAGTTGTTCTTCAATCGAGAACTAGTAATATGACGAACAAACATGGCGAACAACCATGTCCAATTAGGACCTGCAGTGTCCAGCAAGGTCAGGATGTTGTAATTAGTCCAATCAGCTTTTTCTGTAATTTTCTGCGTGCAGATAACTAGAATTCTTCACAGCACTAAAAACCGTTCGAGGAATCTCAGAAAGAAAAAAAAAGCAGAAACAATAAATATCTACACTGACCATTTTGCGATGGCGGCGTCTCGAAGAAGAAAGGTACCGAAGAAAAAGACGAGATAAAGAGATGATGTTGGTTTTATATCAGGAAAACGAAATAGTTAGACACGTGGTCACAAACAATCTTAGTTGTCGTTCAAGTAAACTTGATTGTTATTTTTCTTGAATATGGTTTGTTTTGCTTCTTTTTTTTTTGTTTTATAATTAATTTTAATAAAAATTTTATTTTTGTTGTGTTCTTGCATTTATTGTATTGAGTGTTTAATAATACTTGATATAATTTGAGATGTAGTTTGTTTTTTTTATAAAAATTTATAGCATTTCCTAATTTAATCACTTAACCCATTCTCGTTCAAATGATCTCAAATTTTAACAAAACAAATTCTTTTCTTTTCCCGTAAATGGCATTGAAAAGAACAAAAATTAAACATAGAAATTTGAATTGTTTCTACACAGGCTATTAAAATTTTAAATCATTTGAACGGAAATTGGTCAAGTTATTAGATTTCAGAATTATATCGATTTTTCTGAAACATCCTGTTCATCTAAAATCGTTACACATGTATATAAAAAGCTACAATTTAAATGAATTTAAAGATCCTGTTGCAATTACTATTCACGATAACAACATTTGAATAAAGTGTTCACTTATTTCTTATTCTGACCAGTAATTCATAAAAGTCAAACATGTGGTCACAGAAAAATCTCACCAAGTTTTAGAATTGATTTTCCAACTTCTCAGTCGGTCAGTCTCAAAAACACGAGACGTGAAGTGGTATTCTCGAGTCAATAAAAAAAGTTCCATTCTTTTACAAATCATAGCCCACTCTTTATGTGAGTGGGGGTTTTGGTACCACAGAATTTTAGTAGTACCCTTGTGTAGTTCCCATTAAGCCTTTTCTCCAAGTGTATCGTCAGAGTCAAAATGGTGCAGTCATATAATAGTATTTACAAGGCAAAACAGCTTTGAAGAATTCCCGTTTTATTCTATTAGAGAGATCAGATATCATTATGGTCATTAAGCTGTAAATACCAGTTCATGCCTTTCTAATGTATATGTTGACATCACTTTCAGATTGATTCACATGTAATAGATTATAATTTATATCAGATAAATGTTATTGACCACGTGACTTAATTTAGCCAATGAATTTAATGCATAAAAGACGCCACCGGTTATTCCCTCCTCCTTTTTCACTAAAGAGAGAGAGAGAGAGAGAGAGATCAGAAATTCTAAAGACAAGAGAAATGTTTGACGATATCAGCAATAATAAAGACAAAGGAAGTGTTTTAGGATATAAGAAATACAAAAGGCAAGGCAAGTGTTTGAGGATATCTGATATATTAAAAACAAGGGAGTTGTTTTAGGATATCAGAAATGCTAGAGGCAAGAGAATTGTTTGAGGATCTCAAAAATACTAAAGATAAGGGAAGAGTCCTACGTATTTGAGGAGGCTCGCTGTCACTCAGACTCCAGTGTGAAATCATCGGCTAAAACAAAAACATTATGGAAAATGAAGGTAACGGTGATGCTGATTATAATTGGCACGCTTGGAACAATCCCCAAAGGCTTGGTAAGAGGGTTGAAAGATTTAAAAATCTGAGGACGATCCGAGACCGTCCAAATTACATCGGCCAGAATACGAATAAGAGTCTTGGAGACCTAAGGAAACTCGCAGTCAATCAACCTCCAGTGAAAGACCATCAGGGGTGAAAAACCCGCAAAGAGTAATAATCACATAATTAGCGAATGCAGCAATTTAGCACAGAAAAAGTACAAGGCGAGACACGACTGGGTTGGCAAGGTGATCCTCTGAGAAATATGCAAGAAATTTCAATTCGACCATACAAACAAATGGTATTGGCACAACCCGGCACCTGTGCTAGAAAATGACTCGCATAAACTCCTATGGGACTTTAACATACAAACGGATCACCTAATCTCGGTCAGAAGACCAGACCTCATAATAATCAACAAAAAAAAAGAGAATCTGCAAAATTGTAGACTTTGCTGTCCCGGCGGACCACAGAATAAATCTGAAGGAAAGTGAAAAAAAGGATAAGTACCTCAACCTTGCTAGAGAATTGAAAAAGCTGTGGAACATGAAAGTAACGATTGTGCCAATTGTGATTGGTGCTTTAGGCACAATAACTAAAGGATTATTAAAAGGCCTGGGGGACTTGGAAGTTGGTGGACGGGCAGAGACTATCCAAACGACAACATTGTTAAGAACGGCCAGAATCCTGATACGAGTCCTGGAGACTTGAGGAAACTTGCTGTCACTCAAACTCCAGTGAAAAACCATCAGCTAACACTGACGTGAAAAACTCTAATGGAGTAAATAATAATTATTATTATTATTATTATTATTATTATTATTAGAGAAAACGAAAAAGAGGCACTTGGGCCTTACAAGCGAACTACGAAAATTGTTGAACATATGAGTGTCATTGATACCAATTGTAATTGGTGCACTTGAAACGGTTTCGAAAGCCTTTGAAAGAAGTCTAGAAGAGTTAGAAATTGGAGTCCAAGAGATCTGAGGAGACTTGCTGTCACTTAGGCCCCAGTGAATAACCATCAGATAACAATGGTGTGAAAAACTCATAAGAAGTAAAATGATAATCTAGAAATATTGTATTCATTGGAAAATATGTAAATACTATGATATGTTGGATTATGAAAAATTGTATAAATACAAACTAGATCCAAAAACGTGGGTGTCCTCGTAGAGTAATGGTTAAAGCGATGGACTGCGGAATCGTAGTAAGCGAGTTCGTACTCCAGTCGCGGTATTACGTTCTCTTTACGGGCAAATACCCTTGGGAAAGGTATGAACCTTCTTATCCTCCCAGCTATGTATAATACCCCTATTGTTATTCTTGGAGAATAGCTTTGGCATTAAATAACCTACAAAGGTTAAACAAAGAAGCCATTAAACAAAGAAGCCAAACCAGATCCAAAAACAAAAGCAAAAAGAGTAATTATTCTCTGGGGCTTTATTATCCAAACTGATGGCATAATAAAGAGTCGAAGACCAGATATAGAGTTTAAGGACCATAAAAGATGAGTCCTAGAGACCTGAGGAGACTTACTGTCACTCAGACTCCAGTGAAAGACCATCGGCTAACGCTGGTGTGAAGAACTCGCAATTAGTCAAATGCAGTTAAAAGTCAATAAGTCAAATGCAGTTAAAAGAAAGAATAGAAGCCAACCAAAACATTACTAAAATCGGCTAGGGGACCAGACAATAGAGAAAAAAATTCAGTCAGAGCTGGTGTGAATTAACAAGAAAAAAAGAATTTGTCAACAAGTGTATTTTGCTGCTTCTGCAGACCATTGAGGAAAAATGAAATAAATTGGAAAGATAAACAAATACTTAGATCTTACTAGAGAGCTGATAAAATGTGAACCTGAAGGTGGCGCTGATACCAGTTGTATCTGGCGTGCTTGGAACGACCCCCAAAGTCTTATAGCTTAAAGAAACGGATGTTTCCTCAAACGATAAGCTATCGTAATCTCCTCTAGTGACGAATGTTTTGAACAGGATTAGTCAATCCCTTTTTCGGAAGAACAATAATGCCAGTCGATTAAATATAAACTGTTTAATGACAATACATCAGGTGAAATACAATCAACGATCGTATGGCATCTGCAGTTATACCAAACAGAATACAGCGTCTTGATTGATTATATTGGTGTCGGTCTTAAGTTAACCTTAGCAACTTAATGAAATGCTTGCCTCATTAACTCATGAATGCATTAGTATGTGAGTTGGCCGGTTGGCGTTTATATGTTCATACGGACCTATATCTCGGCGGACAACTATCAAAATTGCGTGTCTGCTCTGTGTTACTCAATACGAATCGATCTGTTCTCTTCACAGTCTAAACACCATCTAACTTGTGACGTCAAAACTGTCGTAAGCACATCTCTTCATATCAAGTGAAATAATCGTAATCCACTCCAACACTTAAAACACATCAAAATCAGCTATTTTTCAAGTCAAATTCAAGGGTCCTTTCCTTTTTTTTTTATTCCACACTTAGGTAGTGTTTAACTAACCAAAAACAATGTTTTCAATATTGTTGGCCTATAGCAGACTGTTGCCTCTTACCAGCTTTGAAATTCAAAAACACAGGTTGACCTCTTACAACAGGGAGTCACAGCTGTGTCTTCCCGCAATTACAAAAAATCTGATCTTTCACATTAACCCGTTCCAGACAGTTGTAAAAAAATTTTCACTACGATATTCTAAAAAAACAAGTTAATCCTATGACATTACAATCAGTCAACTTTGTCACAGACGAATTGCGACTAACAAGATCGAAACTTTGCTGAAATCGGCAAGAATTGCTGAAGTCGGCAAGAATTGCTGAAATCAGCAAGAATACTTACAAGAATCTTGGAAACCAGAAGGATTTGCTGTCACTTGAACTTCGGCGGTTACTATTGATCTGAAAAACTCACAAGGAATATAATGATAAGGTTCTACTTATATCAAAAATAAAATATAACTAGGGATACATACAACTATGGACAATACATAAATCAATTCCCCCCCGAATACGATAAAAGTAATACGGGAATTCGAACGGATCCAGAAGAAAATATGTAGGCATAAAATGTCTATTATGTTTAATGAAATTTGCATATATATATATGGAGATTCAACTGATTTCCATACTAATAAAGTGTTGTTTTTTGTGCAAAAAATAGACTTAAGAAGCTGTCATTTTTGTATCTGTATTTATTAACCAATTTAAAATTGAAAAAAAAACTGTATCTGTATTTATTAACCAATTTAAAATTGAAAAAAAAACTTCCACGAATGGTGCATTCGTGGAAGTTTTTTTTTCAATTTTAAGATACTTCTCAGATGTCAATACTTGATTTCAAGATATCTTTTCCCTCAAAGAATATTCAAAATAAATACTTTTTAGCCAATTAGAATCATGAACAAATCAAGTTATAATCTAATTTCGAACCAACCCAAATAGAATAAATAAGCAAAGAATTAAATAATTCTTCAGTAAGTATGGAATTATTATAAACTCAGTTCTTAGTAGTAATGGAATTTATTCCATTATTTACTCAGCTTTTCGATTAATTTCTTTTTTTTTTTTAGAGAGAGAGATCTATATTCTTTTCTTTCAATTTCAACTTAGTTTAATTTTTCTCAAAATGAACAAATAGTTGTTTACAGTTTTATGGTGTTAAAAATATTCATCTGTCACTTGGCGATAAAAATTTCAGCAGTTGCTATATATACGTTAGCAAGCTAGACTAGCAAACCTACACGAGTGAGTTCGCATCTCATTGTATGCCCCATTCATTCGGCTTTGTGCCACATCGAAGTAAAGAGCTTCGTAAATTACTATATACGTAAAGGCATAAACACATTCCCCCCCTCTCTCTCTCTCGCTCGCGCGCGCACGCGCACTACATAATCATATTCCCATACGAGTATTCATTACACATACAAAATATGTCCCTTTATTTTAAGATGATAAATACCGCTATAATTTATTCCCAAAAGCTTTACTATCATCTGTTAAAAACATCTGTGCTCTGACTAATATTACCTTAGTTACCAGAAAAGATTTGGTAACTTCTTTTTTTAAGCAAAATTTCATTCAAATTAAAGAAACAAAATTTATGTTAGTAGATTTTGTAGAGTTTTATTCAATCCTTTTACCCCTTTTCCCATTATATATATATATAGTTTGGTTTAGTTTGGTTTGGTTTGGTTTCTTTGTTTAATGGCATATCAACCTTTGTAGGTTATTTAATGCCAAAGCCATTCTCCTAGAAGAACAGAAGTGGTACTATTCAACCCATAGCTGGGAGGATAAGGGGGTTCATACCTTTCCCAAGGGTATTTGCCCGAAAGTGAACATTAATAATATATATATATATATATATATATATATATATATATATATATATGTATATATATATAGTGCAATTAGAAGGAAACTCAAACCTGGTTAAGTTGTCATTATAAATTTATTTCGCCGGAGAATATTATTATACGCTCCGTCTCATCGGATGGCTTTTGACATGTTAGACTTGATGGTTAGTTGGTTGTTTGGGTTTTATGGCATATCAACCTTTATAGGTTATTTAACGCCAAATTCTGTCTATGTGTATATACATTTAACCAAAGATTTCTAAACGAATACTTAGTAGGTAAAGTTTTCTAAAAGTAGGATTTCATTTGTTTGCACAGTATTAACCAGTTTTAATTTGTCATATTCTTTGATACAACCCTGTCTCTCTCAAGAAGGACAGATGTTAGACTTGAGGTTGCGGAATAACAAATGTGGAATTACAGTTCATATGTGTACGAGGAAAAAAATCTTAATTCTCAGGCGAGGACAGAGGGGGTCAAAACAATAAGTGATGTGACAATAGCCATACATCGAGCACTCACATAAATTTATATGATATTCCTCATATATTCTATACAAGAATAATCCACACGGTTCGATGGATATGTTATATACTCATCTACAGCATCACAACGACCCAATAATAAAGACAGACGCAATGATAAAGACAAGTGGAAGACTTCTTTAACAATATTTACCTCTCACTTTATTTGTAAGGTTTCGAAAGGGTTGTGTGGGGTTTTACTGTGAGAGGGAGCTGGAGACCGAACATAAACTGTAATATTTTGTCCCCACTGTTATGACCGTCACGTTGTGTCTTCCTTGTTCTTTGATGCTCAATCGGGGGCCTAGGGGCTCACTCTGCTCGATGCTGGCTTTCTTTATTGCATCTTATCATCATCTTCTCTGGACCCCAAACTCCATCGGGGTTTCCGAGGGCCCCCTCGGTCGGGTGTGGCTTTCCCTACCACACCTTCTCTCCAACTGTCTGGAGCTCTACTGGTAACTGCTCTGGCTCGTCGAACTCAACTGAATTATATAATCCTTCGACGCCCACTCGATCTTTAAAAATGAATGTTTAATCGTCATCAAGCGGAAAAAACTGTCATGCAGTTCACATGTCATTCTCTTCCGGTGCATCGGTCTATGAGTGTATCATGGGCTTTACCTTGTCCCATTTCATCAGCCAATTTCCGCCCAAGTGATTTCCTCTCATAACTGCCATTAGAATGTGTCACTTCATTCCGGTGCATCACCTTGAATGGCATTTTTGGCCGGGTCAAAAGGTCAAAACATAACAGGTAAATTACCGTCTAAATTACTCAAAAATTAAAATAATGTTAACATCTCATTTCATCAGATATATTTATCAAAATGACATTCAAAGAAATTCATTCAAAGAAATCGTCTTTGGTTTCAACTATGGCCTTCAGACGTCTTCGGAAAATCCTGCGAGACTTTCCGATGGTCTCAATTGGTGAATGATACCGTTGTCTTTGCCTTTAGTTCATCTATAGTGTTGAACGGGGTTTTATTTGTCTCTCACTCAACTTCAACATATAAAAATCAAAGGGATAGAAGTCAGGGAGTTAGGCAATCAGATGTTAGTGGGGATGTGGTCAAAGAAATTTTCTGACCGGCAATACTGGGTTCTCTTGCATGTGTGGCATGGTGCCGAGTCCGGTTGCCAAAAGTAGAGTAATCCAGCAGATATCGTTTCTATCTAGGTTAGCACTATGTCCTACAGGCATTTGTTGTTGGTCTCGGTGTTGAGTCTGATGCTATATGGAAAAATGAATGGCGGTATAACGTTACCATCCCTAGTGACCACCCCAAACACAATGATCTAGACTGGATAATTGGTTTTCATCACTATCGACACTTCTTGTGGAGACAGAGCAAGCCAACGGTTATTCCGTGAATTGACCATTTGTTCCTGGCAGAAAATTTTCTCATCAGAGAAAAAACAAGTATGTTCAGTTGCAAATTATGTCTGAGTTTACTCAAAAGCTTGTATGAAAAATACCAAAATTCTTCATGCACTACCTTCCCGATAAGAAATTCAGATACACCATTGTCATTGACTTGCTGGTATTGTTGTCAATCATAGCCTGGATCTCACCAACAAATTCGGAAGTACTTTCTCTATCGCAACGATCAGAGTGAGGGTTCCAAACTGTCATACCTTTGTAATCATCACTGGACTCATCCAACTCTTTTCGAATCCTCTGCATTTTCTCGAAACCCAAACACTCTAGAATCGTCGTATTTGTGCTTCTGGAATGAACATGTTGTACAGAATGCCGTTTCCAGATTTCTGGAGGAGTAAATTTCCATCACGAGGCTGCTTTTTTCACAGCTAGAGTCCAACTAACTTTATTTTGCTGCACAGTAGATAAAACCTAAAACCAAACAAAACGTATGCGCGATTTTGATAATTTTATATGATAACAATTTAACCATCCTGTTGTCTGCAAAATTTATGATTAAGAATATAAATATCACTGATATAATATATACATATGTTGAAATATATATTTAAAAAATATATATATATATATGTATGTGTGTGTGTGTGTGTGTGTGTGTGTGTGTGTGTGTGTGTGTGTGTGTTGAAAAAATATATAAGTTAACATAGCGTTGATATAGTCAAGGACAACTGCCGACAGTTTCTCGTGATGCGATCATTTGACCAAGATTATGTATATATTTGTATTTTTCGAATATATATATATATATATATATATGTATGTGTGTGTGTGTGTGTGCGTGTGTGTGTGTGTGTGTAAAATGTCTTGGTCTATCAGAGGTGTGATGAAAATTTTTGTTTTATACGATACATTATTTGAAAGAAAGAGAGAGAGAGAAAGAGAGAGAAGGAAAACTACGGTATTTATAACTTCTCTCTCTCTCTCTCTCTTTCTCTCTCTCTCTCTCTCTCTCTCTCTCTCTCTCTCTCTCCCTCTCTTATTTTTCCTCTTCTTCACTATAACTTTCTGTACTTCAATCTTCCTCCTTCTCTGCCCGACTTGGAGTTACTTCTCTCTTTTTTCAATTTCTTTTTTCTTTCCAGCATTTCTCTCTTCCCTTTCTTCTTCCCACAATTCCTTTAATTCATTCATTCATTCCTTTCTTTTTTTCTTTCTTTCTTTCTTTCTTTGTAATACGTTCTTTCCTCACCTTTCTTTCATTTATTTACTCGAGTGATTTAAAAAAAAAAGACTTCCATCAACTCTCGGTCAACTCGTCAACTCATAAACAAACAGATATATCCATAAATAATTGTATTTATGAACGGTAATATGCTGCAATGATAATAAATTATATCTCAAGGACAACCACCATCGATACTAATTCAATACAGTCTCTGTCTTTTCCTCTCTTATTAGATTACAATAGAAATATAATCAGATCTAACACAATGCTGAAAACACTATGATCACTACATCTTATTATTTTAACAATATTAACAGTTTAAACAGCAAATAGATATGACGCGAGAGTCATTCAATTAATAAGGTGAATTTTGCAATAAAACGACTCACATTTCACCCAGGAAATTTTTCTTTTGTTTTATTTCTCAATATAATTTTCATTCTTTAAATCAATTTTTTTCGATCAAAAAACAAGCTTTGGTATTCTTTCAGCAGAGAAATCTTTGGACTGAGTTTTTGATTATTTGCTGATGGTGCCCCTCACTTCAACCAATGTCGTTCGCAAAACTTCACTCTGGATTGTTCTCTTGAATGAATTTTTCGATCCTTCCGAATTTTTCAGTTGAGTGTACTTTTGTTTAAATCATATGAATTTTCAATCGAGTGTGCCCAACTGCGTTTCATGGTTATCTTTCGATGGCTGCTTTTATTCTCATCTACAGAAGCCACTCTTATAGATGAGCAGCAGTAGTTCCCCGATCGAACTGAAAATCCTGAGCGTTGAGCTGCAGGGTTCACACGTCCATCATGCTGCTTCCCATGTGTACGTGATAAAAAAATCGTCCAGGCTGCGGTCGTGTCGATACTGCTATATGGATGCACTTCTTGGACGCTGACTAAACGGTTGGAGAAGAAGCTAGACAGCAATTATACAAGAATGTTTAGAGCAATATTGAACAAGTCCTGGCAGCAACACCCCACAAGACACCAACTATACGGTCACCTAGCACCTATCACGAAAACTATCCAAGCTAGACGAACCAGACATGCCGGACACTGCTGGAGAAGCAAGGACGAGCTCGTAAGCGATGTACTCCTGTGGACCCCCGCATATGGCCAATCAAAAGCAGGACAACCAGCTCGAACATACATACAGCAGCTATGAGATGATACGGGATGTAAACCTGAAGACCTGCCAGAGGCGATGAATGATAGGGAGACGTGGAGAGAGAGGGTCAGGGATATCCGTGCTAGCCGCACGACATGATGATGATGATGATGCCCAACTACTTGTTGAAATCTGAAAGGACTCTCTTTTTGCACATCTCGGCTACCGCAGATGTTTGTTTTAGCTGGCCTGGTTTGGTTTTGTTGTCTTTTAATTATATATATATATATATATATATATATATATTTCTTTTTGGTTAATCCCTTGCTGTAACTCTGGCAAAGTGAAAAAAAGCAATTTGGGCATAAACAAATGTACAAATTGATATTTGGGAAAAAATTCCATAATAAAAGAAGACTAAAAACATGCGCATTGTCTGAAAAAAATTATAGAATATCGTAATGTCTAGCTAAAAGAAAAAAACGCTGACAGATGACTTAGCAAACGAAGAAAGGGCTTAATACAAGGTAGAGCAAATATTAATATAAGTACCTAATGGATCAGACGAAATCGTGATGATCCGCAAAGGTGAAATCTAGGTAGATTTCGTCAAACCCATTAGGTACTTATATATATATATATATATATATATGTGTGTGTGTATATACATATATATATACTTATTTATATATATATATATATATATATACACACACACACACACACAAATATATATATATATATATATATATATATTCATTGAATTACCATAACTAGAAAATCCGGCAAGAACTCCGTGCGACATACGAAACACTGTATAGCCGTTTCGACCTTATTAGGTCTCATCGGCAGTGCATATTGTGATCTCCATCAATGGAGATCGAACCAGCAACCACAGAATGCAGAGCTGATAACTCTACCACTGGGTCACCGGTCCACATCACACACAAGTGATGCCACATTAACTAGTTATGGTATATATATATATATATATACGACGATTATTAAATTAGTTTCCAGACTTTTTTCGTATGGGCACTTGTATTGATAGTACACACGTCGTCCACTTCGAAGTAATCTCCTCCGGCTGCAATGCACTTGTACCGTTCCAACAACTTCTCGAAGGCCCCATGGAAGTCCTCTTGTGTGAGTGTGTCAATCACCTTCGTCAAAGCCTCTTTCATCTCCTCGATTGTCTCATAACGACAGCCTCTGAGCTTAGGGAATAACTAAAAGTCATAGAGAGCAATGTCTGGACTATAGAGAGGCTGAGGAAGTGTCCTGATGCCCAAATAGTCTGTAAAAAGGATGGAGTTGTGGACTGGTGTATTGTCCTGGTGGAAATGCCACTGACCCGATTTGAAGAGTGCTGGCCTCTTCCCAAGGAATTTCTTCCTGAACTCCCTTATAACCCCAACATAGTAACCCTAACCCTAACCCTTTGGCCAATCAATGCTGGTGTGTTGACTTCCTTACTCCTCCCACACGTCTCATCATCCCTCACAGACTCCCTGCCTTCCTTGAATCTCTTATGCCACTCAAAGACTGATGCTCGATTCATGCAAGATTCTTCAAAAGCAGTCTGAAGCATTCCATACGTTTCTGTGGCATTTTTTCCAAGTTTAAAACAGAATTTTATTACATATCGTTCTTCTAAAGTATCCTCACGTCGTGATTGCATTTTTGAAATTCACCAGGTGTGACAATCAGGCTTTAGTAGGGTGTATTCCAATTCCTGCTATAGCTGTTCATTTGAACCTGAAATCATAAAAATTGGTCAGTCATCTATAATTTTAAAGAGTCTACGACAATTTTAAATGCCTGTACAAAAAATCTGGAAAGTTATATACATATATATTAAAAGGTATGCATCAAGGTCAAAGTAGGGCAATCTGTAGAAAGGAGTAGCGCTCTTCCTAACACCTTGGTGTAGTAGCCATTGAACAGGGAGCCTACTGTCGCCAAATTTACTTACATATATATATATAATTTGTGAACGAGTGATTTGTAGGTAACATTTTAAACCAACAGAGCTTATTTGTTTGTACACAGTTAAACGCTTTCAAGTATTGCTGTTTAACGCTAATAATTTCATCTAATATTAGTCATTTGTTTGCACACAAACGGTTTTAAAAGTAGCAACTTAACGCTAATAATTCTATTTAATACTAAAATTATCCCAGTAAAACATTGAACAGTTTTTTTTTATCTACAGATAGGACCCGACCACGTAAAAATACTCGGGGTTAAAGGGGACCTTGGAGTAATGACCATTAAGGGCTACTCCATATTCCCCAAAGCTCATACGGCCTGCGACCACATCTAACCAAAAAGGTTAGTATATTACTGTTATGTCTCCAATTTTTTGTGGGGTGTTGTTTTTTTGTTTTTGTTCTTTTGATGCGTTTTTTCTTTTTTGTGTGTTGTTGTTGTTTTTCTTGTCATCGCAACTGCTGCTGCTGCTGCTGCTGCTGTTTTTGTAGTTGCTGTTATTGTTAGCAACTCTTCTATGATAGAGCACTTTTTTATTCTTTTCAAAACAGGTTGTTTTCCGGAACTTAATGATAATATTTGGCTTTGGTTGGTTTGGGTTGTGTTTTATGGCATACCAATTATTGTGGGATATTTCATGCAAAATGCTCTTTATACATATATATCAAAGGACTCACTCATAAGTGACTATCTCTTATCGACTCCTGCTCATGGACATGCTCCTTTTGGCCGATCTACAAAGACTTACATCACCTCTATTCGGACTCAGGACACAAATTAGAAGACCTCCCAGAAGCGATGGATAATAAAGATGGATGTCGTGAGAGAGTTAAGAAATTGTGTGCTGTCTGTGTGACTTTATGATATATATATATATCATATTATAACCACGTTGGTTATCAGTAAATCACTTTGTGGGTTTGTGTCGAACCAAGTGCAATATAATATGGAGAGTGCTCAATATCTAGGATTGAGCTAATATATAATAATAATAATAATAATATATATATATATATATATATATATATATATATATATATATATATTTAATTCATGAAATTTAGACTGCGACCCCTGGGTTTCATGGAGTCTTTTTGCAAAACAACAATCATCAGGAAGTTAAGAAAATGAAAAAAGAAAAAAAACTACCTTAACTGCCTGATGATTGTTGTTTTACAAAAAACTCCTTGAAACCCAGGGGTCGCAGTCTAAATTCCACGAATTAAATATATATATACATCCAATATATATTCTATTATATATATATATATATATATAAGGATCGTTCCAAAATTTCTAATCCTCACCTTGATTTTCGTGTTGTCACACACCTCTCGCCATTGTATGTGCCTCACCTGCACAAGAATTAAAATTAACTTCGAATTAACTTTTCTAGTTTTATAAGAAGCGATAGAGGGTTGCTACAACAAAAATGTTCAGCTATGGTCGTTCCTTTTGTGTGAATCTTAGAACATTTTTAAAGACCCTCGTATATATATATATATATATATATATATATATATATATACATGAGGGTCTTCGAAAATATTGGCGTTTGAGTCAACCGGGTTTCGATCCCTGCTTCGGGAATCTAGCCTGTCTAGCCACACCGAAGTGTTCTGATAGAACGAAACAGATTTGTCTGTGGATGACAATATATATATATATATATATATATATATATATATATATATATATATATATATATATATATATAGTCTGTTCATTCATGATTTGGCTGATGAGGCAATCATGGCCTGATATCTATATAGACAGATACAGAGATATTCCGATCCTGAGTTTTGAAATTACTTTTAAACATAAACATCCTCCTTTACATTGTGTCACCTTTCAACAGGTTACCATTAGACTCTTTTCTTTTGTTTTATTTAACCACATCTGCAGAAATGATTGCTTGCATGGATAGCATTATAACACTACCAAGAAAAATCGTTATCGAAATTCGATATTTAAAATCCAGAACATTGACTTTTGGCATTTAAAGAAAATACGCAAAACTCTGAGCCACATAAAATACTTTGTTACTGAACTTTTGTTCTCACAATACAAGTCCATCTGCCACACAAAACTTAGTTAACTTTGCATAGTTCTGTGTTTTAGGATTGTTCCTTGGCCCCAGTAAATTTATACGCACAAAATTTTAAAGGTAAATCCAATCTGCAGCCTTTATTGATTTCTGAACAATTCAAGATTTGTTTTTCATCATGGAATATCACAAAAGCGTGACCGATCTGTTTCGGTTAAAATTAGATTTTGAAGAGAATTGTGTGAATTCAACACGGTCTTATACATTATAACCTGGAGCGTTTCTCGAACACTATCCGATCGAATCTTCCTGAATTTATAAGAAAATAGATTGAGATGAAAAGATACAAAAGATTGTTCTTTCGTAGTTTCTAGCAAAATTCTTGATGGAATAAAGAATCTTTTGTCATATAAAAAAAGGATTCCTCTTCGTTAATCAAAAAATCACCTGGATAGAAAGCTTATTTTATTTGAATCTTTTTAGGTTGTTGTAATTTTCCCTTTCATTTCCTTTCCTATTGATTTAAAATTCTAAATGCACATCTCAGCCTTGTCAGCATAGATTAGAATCCGCTGATAGCATCCCCTACTGAGAGATAAGACCCTCTCCCCGCAAAGAGGGGTGTTCTAGGTATAACATGAAACTACTTTTGGTTCTGGAGCTCTGGAGAGTGTAAAGTACTCCTTTATCGCCATTACTCCCTGGGTCATTCAAACTCAGACAGGTTGTATTTGTTGGGGTCTCATCTATAGATCATACAGATCTATAGGGAAAATATTTCATAGGAATATTTAATACCATATTATTTGTATTCAGAATAGTTACTTAAAGTTATAATTGATAACAAAGGATTATTATTATAAGTATTCGCCAATGATCCGGGAGACCGGGGTTCAATCCCAGGTTGAATCATACCAAAGACTCTAAAATTGGTACTTGATGCCGCCTTGCTTAGCAGTAAGCATTATAAGGTAAGGATCAAGGGTAAAGTGGAGCAATCCCAGAAAAGCAGTAGCGTCCTCCCCTACACCTCGGTGTAGTAGCTATTGAAAAGGGAGCTTTCGGGTTACCGTCGACTACTGTTGTCAACTTAACTTACTTATAACTATGTGCAAACAAACGACTATTATTAAATTGATTGGTTTGGTTTTATGCATATCAACCTTTGTTGATTATTTAAAGCCAAATCTTTTTTTTACATATATACTAAATATATGATTCGTAAAAACTTTTTAGATACACACACTTAAATCCAAAACAATTCTCTTCCTAACAATTCAAGTTAGCATGAGTGAAAGTCAAATGGTTCGAAGTATTGCTATGTATAAATAACAATTCAATTAAACACCAGTCTTCTGTTGAATGATCAAACAGTTCTATTGCAAACAATTCAATTTCAGCATAAGTCATTTTTTGCACCCGGTTTAAATGTCAAACAGTCTAATAGATAGGACCCTGTCAGGTGCTACCACTCCGGGTCTGAGTAGACCTTGTAGAGATGGCAATGAAGGGGTACTCCACATTCCCTAGAGCTCCAGCATTGCCGGAGCCTCACATCAGATCGTTTAATGACATATCCAGGACATTTGTTGGGGGCGGTCATACCCCCCGCAGAGATTGGTGTATTCTACAGTCCCAACCGACTGAGCCACAGGACAATCGTTAGAGGGAGGGCTGTACTCCTCTGCAGAGATACAGTCGATATATTCTACAGCCCCCACTCCCGGCCGACTGGGCCACTCGTTGGAAGGTCGTACCCCTCTGCAGAGATGCAGTCAGTGTATTTTACTGCCCCCAGCCAATGGGGCAACATCAAATAGAAATGTATAAGTTATTAACATTAGATAGTAATACTTGAATCCATACAACCCTGCGAAAATTATTTGTATTAGAGAGGAATGCTTGATATCATATAACTGTGCAAAATACTCTGGAAAAAAAAACTACACAAGAGATGTAAATATGAAAGTACAATGCACACAATTCCATAGCCTCGATGCATAAAATAACCCCAGACAGGTCAACATGCCGTCAAAATCAATGCATTCTTGAAGGAAAAGAATGCTAAATTTTCACTCAAAACAAAAGAAGTCAAATAACAACATATCTCATATATGGTGGCTTAAGTGTTATTGCGGAAGATAATGAACTAGGCGAACCGAGTTCGAATTCTGGACAAGACTGTTTTCGTTTAACTTTGCTCTGATGCCCTTATATGCGTAAAATCATGTTGATTTGTTGGATTTATTTAATGGCATATCAACTCTTGACGGTTATTCAATACCAAATCTTGTTAATACATGATCTTAAAGTGAATAGTTTGTTGTTAATATTATTTTTAAATGATCTGTAATTAATTTGTTTGCACACAGTTAAATGGCTTCAAGTATTGCTATTTATTGCTTGCACACAGTTAAATGGTTTCAAGTATTGTTATTTATAGCCAGCACTCAGTTAAATAGTTTCAAATATTGCTATTTATTGCTTGCACACAGTTAAATGGTTTCAAGTATTGCTATTTATTGCTTGCACACAGTTAAATGGTTTCAAGTATTGCTATTTATTGCTTGCACACAGTTAAATGGTTTCAAATATTGATATTTATAGCTTGCACACAGTTAAATGGTTTCAAATATTGATATTTATTGCTTTCATACAGTTAAATGGTTTCAAGTATTGCTATTTATTGCTTGCACACAGTTAAATGGTTTCAAGTATTGCTATTTATAGCTTGCACACAGTTAAATGGTTTCAAGTATTGCTATTTATTTCTTGCACACAGTTAAATGGTTTCAAGTATTGCTAACACCAATAGTTATGTTTGCATACCCTCCCCACCAAAAAACGTGTGTTCTTAATATGGTACTGTTGTAACCTAACAAATGGTTACTGAATAAAAATAACCAAAAACAAAGGTTGAAAATTAAATGGAAATCTTCATAGCATTACCAAAATACAATACTTGCCAACAGCGCGAAGAAGGTACTCACTGCCAGTGGTGACTACTTAGGAAAAATATCCACCTCACAATAGTGTCCAACAATAGTGTCACAATAGTGTCCATGACGAATGGGACATACCCATTAATGTTCATTAGTGCGGTATATAACAGATACTAAAAATAGTTTTAAGTATTGCTAACCATAATAGTTCAATTTGCACACCCTCCACGTAAAAAAAGGAGTGTCCTGGGTATGGTACTGAAATGCATCCTGTGGTGACACCCTAGTTCTGGAGCTGTGGGAAGCATACAGTATGCCTACATTGAAACCATGTGATTATTAGAATTTGATTGGAACCCTGGAAGCTGTCGAGGGATGGCCGATAGTGACGGATGAAGAGATAGAGTCAAAGGAATCCGTTCTTTCAGTCAGCCTTAATGATGATGAATTGTTATTTGTTTGCACGCATTTCAATCTAATACTAAGAATGATATGGTTCCAATTAATAATAGCCCTTTGTAAACAATTACAGCTTCAAGTAACTATTCTTAACGCAAATAATTTCAAGTTATATGGCATCAAGTCGAATACAAATGATTTTGATTCCTTTTTTTTTTTTTTTTAATATTGCAATTAGAAATAATGCTAGATTAAACTATCCTTCGGTGATTTTAGTTATGTATATTAACTAACATTTTCAAATCTTTAATGTTGAAATTGAGATTAGCTTCTAAATTATGTCGGACTACTGCGTTCTTTACTTCTCCTTTTTTAAAATCCCTTTTATGCTTGTAAATTCGTTTTTGGAATGGACTCGATATTTCTCCCACTTATCTTTATTACAATCCAGGCATTGGATAGAGCAAACGCCAGCATCAGATTTGATGTGGATATTGTTATTCGAATCATTGATTATATTCTTACGGAGGTGCCCGTGGTGTAATGGTACTATTTACCAACCCCTCCGCTCGGGCAGGATTTGACACAAGGTCAATTTTTAAGCGGAGTTTAACAGGTTTTGAATTCAAAGTTTTCCTTCTCCTAGACTAGTTACCTAACCAAGGCTGAAGAACCTAGTCTGGTGTAATGGTTATCGTCGCAGGATATGGACACAGCGACATGCGTTCAAATCCTGGACCTGACTGATTGCATTTCACATAGCACTAATACCCTTGGGAAAGGTATGAATCCAATTATTCTCCTTCCAGCTATGGGTAGATAGTAGGGCAGACTGAGTTCTTCAGACTTGGTGAGACAACTAGTCTAGGAGAAGGAAAACTCTGAATTCAAACCTGTTAAAACCCCGCTTAAAAACTGACCTTGTGTCATATCCTGCCCGAGCGGAGGGGTTTATATTGATTATATTAACTATTTTTGAAGAGTTTGTAACTGTTTTGATTCAAAATTTGTTTAAGTTTTTTTCGATGGTGTTGGTGATTAGATCATTGAGTAAAATAATATATCTATGAAATAGATTATTATTGGAAGTTGTTAGAAATTTTTGAAACTATTTACATTTGTGAATTTCGATAGCTTTTACTTTAGCACGTACTAAAAATAAAACCCCATTTGAATTCCATCTGACAAGCTTTAATAAGCGAAATAAATTTATTATGGAAATGGAATACTATTTTTAAATTAGTTGTTTTTTAAAAGTAAAAATATATATTTTAGTCTGCAAAAATATTTTGTATTAAATAGCCGTGCATTAAGCACTCATCCTTCGGATATTCACAGCCCTTATTTACTTTATATATATATATATATATAAATAACTGTTATAAATGCTAAAAAACAATCATAATTATATATATATATATATAAAGAGAGAGAGAGAGAGAGAGAGTTATAAGAATACGGAGATAGATAGATAGTATAATGGCTATTGTCGTAGGAAATGAACACGGTGACACGAGTTCAAATCCTGGACCTGACTGATTGCATTTCACATAGCACTAATACCCTTGGGAAAGGTATGAATCCAATTATTCTCCCTCCAGCTATGGGTAGATAGTAGGGCAGACTGAGTTCTTCAGACTTGGTGAGACAACTAGTCTAGGAGAAGGAAAACTCTGAATTCAAACCTGTTAAAACCCCGCTTAAAAATTGACCTTGTGTCATATCCTGCCCGAGTGGAGGGTTTGAGATAGATAGATAGATAGATAGATAGATAGATAGATAGATAGGCATAAACAGACTGAAATACATATGTAGAAAGGAAGAGAGTGATGTGGACAAGTGGAAGCAGAGGGATGGAAAATGGATAAAAGTGATAAAAGACGGAGATAGATAGATAGATAGATAGATAGATATGTGTGTGTGTGTGTGTGTGTGTGTGTGTGTGAAATCTTTTCTCTCGTCGAGTGTTTAAAGTACATTTTTAACCATATAGAATGTTAGATAAATCATCAACATTTTAAACTAATTTCGAGCCTCCCTCAATCTTGTAAATAAGCAAAGAAATAAATAAATCTTAAATAGATTTACTGATTCATTTTTTAACTCTACTAAAAATTTTATTTCTTTTAAGTAAAAATCTAACATTCTTTTCCTTCAAGATTGCATTTAATTTCAATATCGCTTGATTATTTTAAATTGATCAAAAATATTGTTTTCATAGATATGCTATATACTCCCATTTCAGTCTTTGCTTGCTGATAAATTGCTTAGCTGAATACGCTAACATATTAACGCATAATTATACTTTCTTCCCTATATAGTGACATACACACACACACACACAAAGACTCAGATCTTTTACGCACACAAAATATATCAACCAGATTTAGACAATCCAAATTACTACATTACCTTGATGAACTTTTCTTTCTTATAATCTAAAGATCGCAAAATATTTACGCTCTAACATTTACTTTTCTTGCAAGAAAATACTTTGTAAATTTTGTTTTCCAACAAAATTTTCACTCAAGTTAAAGAAATAAAATCTATTAAATTTGTACATTCGACTCCATTCACAGAGGAAAGATGGAACAAATCCTACTAGCGTACGGCATACCTAAAGAAACCGTAGCGGCAATAACGATTCTCTATAGAAACACTAAAGTAAAAGTACGATCACCAGATGGAGACACAGAATACTTCGACATAGTAGCAGGAGTACTACAAGGAGACACGCTGGCTCCGTACCTCTTTATCATTTGTCTAGACTACGTACTTAGAACATCGATTGACAAAATCAAAGAAAATGGCTTCGAACTGACGAAGAAAAGAAGCAGAAGATACCCCGCAACAACAATTACCGACGCCGACTACGCCGATGACATAGCGATACTGGCAAATACACCTGACCAAGCCGAAACACTTCTGCATAGTTTGGAACGAGCAGCAGCAAGCATAGGCCTCCATGTTAATGCACATAAAACGGAATATATGTGCTATAACCAAACGGGGGACATCTCCACTATATATACGAAAAATAAATAAACATATATATATATATATATACCAACCCCTCCGCACGAACAGGAAGCGACACAAGGTATATTTATTAGCGGAGTTTAACAGGTTTGCATTCAGAGATTTCCTTCTCCTAGACTAGTTACCATATCAAGGTTAAAGAGCCAAGTCTACCTTACCATTTACTCACAGCTGGAAGGGGAGTTAGATTTCTACCTTTCCCAGGCTTAATGTGAAATTTAAACACCCTCATCCAGGAATTGAACTTGGCTCGCCGTGTATATATATATAAATATATATATATTAGAACGCAGATGAGCACGTGTGTGTGAATGCGCAGATAGATAGATAGATAGATAGATGAAAGCACACTCACACACACGCACACACACACACACAATCATCCGCGTTCTAAGTATAAACTCACTTAAATAGCTTTAGCTTTAGTTATTCGGCGTTGCTTTGATTATTTCGTTGTCCAATATCTTCACAAAGGAGGATTTGGTATCCATCTTTGCCGCCCAGCTGTAAAAAAAGACACAGACAGAAAACACGTGCGCTGAGTTGACAGAAAATAAAATATTTAAAAGCTGTAAATAGGAAAAAGGAAAGAACATTTGTGATTTTCCTGATGACACAACGTCACATGTGTTTTGTCTTTTACCTCTGGACTCTCTGGCGTTGGTTCAAATAGTTTTCAGATGTCATGACTCATTATTAGATAGATAGATAGATATATAGATATGAACTGATAGATAGATAGATAGATAGATAGATTGATAGATAGATATGAACTGACAGATAGATAGATAGATATGAACTGATAGATAGATAGATAGATAGATAGATATGAACAGACAGACAGATAGATAGATAGATAGATAGATAGATAGATAGATATTAAAATACTGAGATGAACAGGTTGATAAAAAAAATCTTTTCGCAAAGAAACCAATAAAATTCTCCCCAAGTGGATACTAAAAATACTTGTATTTATCCGATTATCTATTTACTACTGTAAATTGCGGGATACAAGTCGATTTTCTAAGCCTAAAAAAATCTCTTCAAAAAAAAAGTATCGACTTAAAAGGCAGGGCTTAAATTCAAACTTTTACCACAGAATTGCAAACCAGTAGAACACAGTACTCCTAACAATCCATATACACCATTTACCGTAACTCCAGCAGACTGCCACAAACTTGTGTTTGGTAAACACATTTACAAATTAAGACAAAGATTTATATAGAATAATAAAACTAACGCAAATTAAGTATCATATTAACGCTATATCACACGTCTTTACCAGCAGTAGCTACAGTGACAGTAAACTCTAACCAGGACATCCTGGGGGGTGTCCTCGTGGTGTAATGGTTAAAGCGATGAACTGCATGATCGTAGTAAGCGAGTTCGTACTCCAGTCGCGCTATTACGTTCACTTTTGGACAAATACCCTTGGGAAAGGAATGGACACCCTTGCCCTTCCACTGCTGTTCTTCTAGGAGAATGGCTTTGGCATTCAATAACCTACAACGGTTGATATGCCATTAAACAAAGAAACCAAACCAGGACATCCTACTGTATGTTTAGGATTTGACTTAAACAGCAGGTAGAGGTCGAACACAGAATATTTTGAAAAAAATCTTCAGATTGACTTATACGCCAGGCTGACCTGTACGTCGCAATTTACGTTGGTTGGGTTTTATTGCATATCAATCTTTGTTATTTAACGCCAAATCTATTTTTATGCAAATAGTCAGCTCTATTTAAAACAATTCAGTTTAGCATGAGTACACAGTTCAATTGTCAAAACAGTTTTAATTCAGTTAAGTATAAGTACAGTTCTATATTCAACAATTCATTTTAGTGTAAGTACAGTTTGAAACCGGCTCATTGGCCTGTGGGGTAGAGCGTTCGCCAATGGTCTGGGAGACCTGGGTTCAATACCAGGTCGCGTCATACCAAAGACTTTACTTGACACCTCCTTGCTTAATTCTCAGCAATATAAGGTACGTATCAAGGGTAAAGTGGAGCAATTCAGGGAAAGGAGTAGCGCCCTCCCCTACACCTCGGTGAAAAGGGAGCCTTCTGGTTGCCCTCGACTACGGTCACCAATTTTACTTTACTTACAGTTTCAGGGTCAAAAGTAGTTCCATTTCAAATAATTCAGTTTAGCATAAGCACGCTGTTTAAATGTAAGTACAATTTAATTGTCAAAAACATTTCTATTTAAGCTATACAATTTAGTCAAACAGTTCTAATTCAAAAAATTCAGTTTAGCATAAGTATGCAGTTAGTTCTTTATAACCCATAGATTGGGCCCATTCCGGGCTAGAGTGGACCTGGGATCAATGGCAATGAAGGGGTGCTCTGTATTCCCCAAAGCTCCAGTATCACAGGAACTTTACCATCAGATTGTTTAGTATCATATCCAGGACACTTATTGGGTGGGGTCTTACCCCTCTGTAGAGAACCAGTCAGTGTATTCTACAGCCCCAGCCGACTAGGCAAAGCAATTTACGGTAACTTTTATTTACACTTAAATCTATATAAACTATTAGAAAGAATTTGTCTGTCCTCTATAGACACCCAAATTGCATACCTATCAAATTTGATATTCCTAATATTACTAATTACTAGTTCTTCAAATTAGAGGTGTAAAACTTTTTATTAGAGATGTTTTATGATTTAGTTGGGATTAAAAATCTGGGTAAAAACCGAAAATGTTTAAATCCATAATTTTTTTTAAGTGGCAGATATGTACCGGGTATGAGAAACAACTCCCTCGGTTTAAACTGTCACCAGTACTGTGAATTGTATTACCATGACCAGAAAATCCAGCGAACATTTATGCACGACATACGGAAACACTGGACAGCTGTTTTGACATTATTAGGTCTCATCAGCAATGTATACTATGATCTCCACCACTGGAGATCGAATCAGCGACCACAAATTCCGGGGCCGAAACTCTACAACTGAGTCAACAGTCCATATCGCACACAAGTGATGCCAAATTAACTAGTCATGGTAATTGCGTGGCCAATTAACCTGAATGTGTCTTGTAAGTTACATCCGTACACTTTACAGAGGACACAGTCACCTCCAGGGCCACGTCTTCCCAAGAGGATTAGAAATACGCATCCGCGAAATTATTATGACGTCAAGTGCAAGGATATAGATGTATATTTTTCTTCTTCTTTTTTTAGTAGAGGAATTATATAGCGAATTGAATTACCATGACCAGAAAATCCGGCGAACACTTACGCATGACATACGAAAACACTGGACAGCTGTTTCGACCTTATTAGGTCTCATCAGCAGTGTACACCATCATCTCCACCACTGGAGATCGAACCAGCGACCACAGATTGCAGAGCCAATTGGCTCAGTTGTAGCTCTACAATCTGTACAAACATGTGATTTACTTTAAATCGAATTGTTTGAAAGAGAACATTTTGACCATTTACGAATGAGTAATGTTGAATAGATTAATTAGTGTTAAATAACAATTCTTAAAACTCTTTAACTGTATGCTTAAATTGAATTATTGGTATTACATAGAAATACTTGGAATCATTTGATTGTGTGCAAACGAATGAATAGTTTTCAATACAATAATTAGTGTTAAATAGCAATACTTGTAACCACTTCACTGTCTGCAAATAAATGATTTATATAGAATAGAATTATTAGAACTAAATGGCAATAATTGAAATCATTTACTTGTGTAGAAACAATAGCAGAATTAAGGTGCAAACAAATTAGTTCTAACTCATTTAAAGATGAAATTACTTACAAATTAGTCCCTAACAAATCATATAATCCATTTAACCGACTGCAAACAAATGATTAATAGATTTCATTGTGTTTGATAGAAATACTTGAATCCATTTAACTGTGTGCAAAGAATGAGCTTAGGCTCGTATAAAATGCTATCCACAAAATGTGTTTACAAATCATTTATTAATATATATGTATACAGAGGATTTGGCAGTAAATAACCTACAATGATTGATATGCCATAAAACCCAACCTAACCAACCAATCAGCTATGCTGTTTAAAGAGAGAAACACTGAGTTAATCAATATTCTTTTGACCAACTGCTTTCATCAGCTGCATGCCTAGAAAATCAGCATTCGAATTCCGCCCTCTTTAATCTATGCTCGAACACCAACCTCTGGCACTAATCATGAATGAGATAGACTACAAGTTACTACTAAAATCTAATTCAATCTGATGAATAGCAAAAACTAGAGGCGACCAGAAAGGATATCATAGGAAAAAAGATATCGTAAACGGATATCATAAGATATCATAAAAGGATATCATAAAAAATGTCATAGAAATAATAGTCGGCAAGATGAACTTGTTGGAAACTGAAATACAGCAACGAAGTAGAAAAAAATGTCGCAGTGAAGCTCGAGTACTACGGCTAGTTTATCATGAATTAGTCAAGGGCGACCATAAGGCTACTCCTTTTCCCTGGATTGTTCCACTTTACCCTCGATACGTACCTTATATTGCTGAGTGTTAAGCAAGGAGGTATCAAGTACCATTTTAAAAGTCTTTGGTATGACGCGATCTGGGATTGAACCCAGGACTCCTGGACCATTGGCGAACACTCGACACGCTTGACCAATGAGCCGGTTTTATCATGAATATGCTTTGGAAATGATCGAGTTTTGAGGAAAATCGTTTAATAAAAGAAAACTTGCATGATTATTAAAGTTAGGTTTGTTGTGTCCTCCTTAATGTGACGCTAAAGTAAAGAAAAGATGTAGCAAAATAAGAGAAAAATAACACCCCTTACCCATGCACTAATGATTTCAGTAAACAGATCAACAAGCAAACCGGGTCACGAAATTATTAGCACACCAGCTCTCTTCTTGACAAATGCACCGCGACACCTGACCCAGCTAACAGTTTTCCACAACATTCTACTGTGGTACTTTAACTGTAATGAACAATAGCGAGTTACGGGTGAGCTGGGTGTAATGAAAACGTGACAAGGAAAGAAAATTCAGCTTCAAAATCAAAGAGTCAGACTGGACTGAAATGAAGGAAGCCATTTTAAATAGCTTCTTATTATAGATGTCCTCTTGTAAAATATGGGTTGTGAATAGCACTTACTCGGCCGATCGGCCGACGCCCATCTCTTCACTGTTCTTTGGTCGTTCAGCCAGCCGCTTCATGTCGTTATCGTTTGTCTCTTTCATGTCGCCATCTTTATTCTTGTTCATTGTCTTCTGTCGTCATCTCACGTTGTTTTAAGTTCCTCACTGCAAGGATGATGAATAACAACTTGACCATATTTTTGTGGCCACATATTACTTTTATTTTTGGTGACTTTTCCTTTCATCATCTGTTGCGGCCTTCGGAGAATCAGTAAGCAAGATGAAGCATTCAACTACTCAGATCGAGTGATTCTCACAAACTGACTTATTTCTAGAACTTGGTTACCTGAATGAAACTGTAGCTTCAGAATGACCAAGAGTTCAATAGCTTTCAATCATACTGATTGACCAGCTGTATTTTTCCACGCCTTTAACGGCTCAGGATATAATTTGAATGATATAGTTGTAGTTGTCGACCATGGTCGAGGGAGACTTGAAGTCTCGCTTTTCAATTACTACTACACCGAAGTGGAGGGGAGGACGCTGCTCCTTGCCCTGGATTGCTTCACTTTAACCTTGATCCGTACATTATAAGGCTGAGTGTAAAGCAAGGCGATATCAAGTAGTATTTTTGAGTCTTTGGTATAACTAGATCTGGGATTGAACCCCGGTCTCCCAGGTCATTGGCGAACACTCTACACACTAGATTGTCAATAATAGATCTCAATAATCTATTATAGTACCTTCTTAGGAGATATAACTTCCGACAAGGGATATAACGCTTGTCATTTAATCAGACTAGTCTATAACATTGAATGTAGCCAAAGCCCGCAGCATTAATTTGCTCTTCTGGTCTTGCCACGGGCTACCTAGCATACGTGCCCGGAGGCCAAACAATAACAAGCAGAGATTCCTATTGCGCTTGGCCTTCAGGTCTGGTGATTCAATGACCAACAAGGTCACCTGGCATATGTGCCGGGAGACTTAGAAAGGGTTAGCATAGTTCATATTGCACTTAGAGATCCTATGACCAGCTCTGGTCAGCAGTGCACGAGTTTCAGCTTATATGCAACCTCCCCCTCGCTAAAAAAAGACTTCGTGTCAAATCCTGCCTGATGGGAAGCCCAGATAAATATCTAGTCAATAACATTAACTTTATAACTGCTGCAACACTTCATGGCGCTTCTTAACTTCATTTATTTAGCTTTATTTTCGATCGCTACAGCTTAGATACGATCGTTGAGAACCTCACGATGTTTAGTGGTTACCAGGCTAATCAAGCAAACCCTTATTAGTAAGTTCGAGTCTCACTGGATGCCCCATACATCTAACCTTGTGCCACAACTAAATAAAATTAAGTAAATAAATACTTACAGACGATTAGAGGCGCACAAAGCGTAACGGCTATCATTGTAGGAAATGGAATCGAAGACCCAAGTTCAAACCCTGGTCAAGGTGTTGGTGCTTCACTTGACGCTAATGCTCTCACGAAAGGCCAGAATCTATCTCTTCTTCCTCTTGACAGCTATGAGTGAATAGTAGTTCAGACTGAAATTTTCAGTTTTAGTGAATCAGTCTAATTTAAACCAGCTTTACTCCTCTTAAAAATTGACCTTGTGTCACATCCTGCCCTCAGCGAAGTGGTTTGTGAAATACATTCGAAGAGATGATCTTTGAGAACATCACATTGTGTAATGATTAATAATCTTGCCTCATTGCGTGCTCTTTATATCTGACCTTGAGCCAGAACTAAGCAATGTTTAGTGAACAACTAATTTTAATGAGAATCTTTCATTGTGTAAAAGTTTATCAAGCTTGGCTAGCAAACCGTTATTAGTGAGTTAGTGTCTCACTAAGTGCTCCATACTTCTGATTACAGAAATTAAATGAAATAGATATTAGTCCCAAAATTAATCAGTTTAGCGTCGTCTGGTACAAGGCCTTGAATAAAGAAGCACACATTGAGGATAGAAGTGACAACATTAGTAATGGACTCTGACACTAACACCGTTTTATTTATTTACTTAATTTTATTACTGGACAAGGTAAGTAGAAAATGTGATTACCCTGGCGCCACCTAGCGACAGACGACAGCTGTTCCGTAACTTCCTCTTGAAAAACTCGCATCTTTTAAACTTTGCTATTTTTATCTTTTAGTTTACAGGTTTTCTTTCTTTCCATCTTGCGGTCTTTTATTTTTTTTTCTTTTTTTCTTTCTTTCTTTT
>CAUZXS010003263.1:0-50000 GCA_963585895.1 Sepioteuthis lessoniana | reverse complement strand
TTCCTATTAAAGATGGCGTTGTCAAGTAGCAGTGGTTGTGTATTTACGGAGACCGACTCGCCATGTTGAATATATTCAATACTAACTCATAAGAAAAGAGGAAAACGTTACACAAACACACTACAACGCGCTCAGACATACTGATGCAGCCACATACACAGACATATATGTATGCAGAGCACGCATACACACACACACACGCGCGCGTGCGCCTGTGTGCGTACACATACACACGTAGATACATAGACATACGGTTAACTATATTGGATAAAATGTCCACCAAAAGGATCTCCATTTTTATAGGTCCGTAACGAAAAATCTCCTAAACACGTTGTCATCACTACCTCATGCACAGTTTCATGTATTTTTGTTTTTGTTATCTTTTTTTTAAATTTTGTTTTATTTTATTATTATTCTATTTTTATTGATTTATTTGTATTCTGTTGTTTGTTTTTTTTTTTCATTTTATGTATATTATTTGTTGTTTTTTTTATTTTTATCAATATTTTTTTTTAGTTTTTTATCTTGTTTTATTTATTTATTTATTTATCTATTTATTTTGGTATTCTAATCAAATTTTCTTTTGATAGTTTCAAAATCCTGACCTGCTGAAAGTCGTGAATGAAGGAAACGTTATATAAAATAAATGCATCTATCTATCTATCTATCTATAGATAGATAGATAGATTACGTATATATATATATATATATATATATATATATATATATATATATATATAGTGAGTTCCAGTTAATTAGGTTACAAGAGGAATCGATTAAAAAACAATAAATAAAACACTTAAAAGTTTTGGCTTGGTTTGGTTTCTTTGTTAAATGGTATATCAACCTTTGCGGGGTATTTAATGCCAAAGCCATCTTTGTAAAAGAACAGTAGTGGTACTATTTAACCCATCGCTGGAAAGTACGTGGGTTTATACCATTCCAAAGGGTATTTGTCCGAAAGTGAACCCGAATAACGAGACTGAAGTTCGAACTCACTACGATGTCATAGTCCAGCATGTTAGCCACTACACCTCGGAAACCCTCACTAAACATTATATATATATATATATATATATATATATAAATATATATATATATATATATATATATATATATAAAGCCTGTTGTTGAATCCTGTTGTAACAGGATGCTATCCTCAAAGGTTCCACCATTGCGGGTCAGATTGGATCTGGGAGCAATGACTAAGAAGGACAACAAAGTATTATAATTTTCTTGTCAATGAATCCCATAATATTTTTCTCAATATTGGGTTCTTCTATACAACTTTCCTCCGTATTGTTTGAAAAATATAATTATGACTTTCATTTAGATTATCTAATATTGTTTGTTTAAAGTATACTTTATACAGCTATTAAATGAAAAAAAAAAACGTTCTGCGTCGTTTATCGTATTGATCAGAAGAAAAACTGGTGGATATATACTCTTACTTCGTTAATTCCATAATTTTTGGCAGGGTAAGATCGACACACACACATATACCCATATATATATATATATATATATATATATTAATTTATATTACTTAATCTAGATTGTCGGCGGTATATCTGATGAAACTAGAATACTCAATAAATTTAGAATATTTTGCATTCTATCTGTTATTAGGCTATTTACAGCTAAATAAAAACAAATCAAGACGAACCTCCACAAAGAGTTCTAATTCTTTCATTTTTGCCAGGGTTTATATATATATATATATATATATATATATATATATATATATATATATATATACACGCTCCCCCATGGGGGTTGAGCATTCTAGCGAAGGAATTTACGGCTGCCGCTCGCATAATGCAAAGCTCTTCGAACGAATTGAGCTCTCTGGTATCCGGTAAGGTATAAAATGTAAACAAACGAACGCTACTACTCAATACCTTATAATTCCCTAGCTGGCGTGGTACGCTTGTTGGCTGAGCGGTCTGATACTAAGTCAAACGTAAAGTTAGGCGGGTTTCGATCCCAGCTTCAAGCGTCCTACGTGTCTAGCCACACTGCAGAGTTGTGATACAAAGAAACAGTCTGTCTGTGGATGACAATATATATATATATACCCCTGGAGAAAAATATAAGACCAGCCTCAAAAATAAAGGAAAAAATATCGTTTACAATTTTTAAATTATGAAAATCAGATATATGAATGATAAGGCATAAAGACAATTAAATTTGAAATATGAAGAAATTTCAATTCATTTTTATAAGTATATTTGCATTTATGCTTGGTTTTAAAATTTTGTTTTGACATAAATATAAGACCAATGAGCAATACTATAGAATATAAAGGCAAATTTTTTATTTAATATTTTGTAGATACGCCGTTAGCTTTGATAACTTAGGCATACTATCATCAAGTTTGTGAAGTTGAACCGAAGTTATTTTTCCCATTCGTCTAAGATTGCATTCTTAAGTTCAGAAATGGCTGAGTACTGTCGACCTCCTTCATAAACTTTGGCAACTATCAATCCCCACAAATTTTCAGTAGGATTAAGGTTTGGGGAGCAAACTGGGGGGTCAAGAAGTCTTATTTTTGTTCAAGCAAGTACTTCTTTTTTATTGTGGATAGCGGATAATTTAGTTCCTTTAGCCTTTTATGTTTTTAGTATTTTAAGTTTTACAGTTTTAATAGCTTTTATATTACATAGACTATACGTAATAAATTGTTAAATTAAATTAAGTCCTTTTTTCTTTAGTTTTTATTGGTGGTTTTATATTTTTGTCAAAAATGAATTTTAAAATTTAGCATGAATACTAGTGTACATATAAAAAATGACTTGAAATTGTTTCTTGTTTTAAATTTAAATTTCTCTTCACCTAACCTTTCATATAGGAGATTTTCATAATTTAAAAATTGTAAACAATACCTTTTTCCTCAATTTTGAGGATGATCTTAAATTTTTGGCTATATATATATATATATATATATATATATATATATATATATATATATATATATATATATATATGGTAAAAATGGGTGAAAAAGTGGATAAATCAAACCCTTACAATGGATTTAGTAATAATATTTCGTTCCTTATTCAAGAAAGAACTTCATCAGACTAAAATTTTTGAATTTTTCTATATTTTAGCAATTTAAGAAATAGATAAAATAATGGTTATCTGCTTCCTAAAAGGAAGGAAACTCAATATCACTTTTTGCCCAGTCAACTGGGGCTGTAGAATACACCGACTGCTTCTCTGCAGAGACATAAGATCCCACCCCAAAGAGTGTCCTGGATATGACACTAAACAATCTGATGGTAAGATTCCCGTAATGCTAGAGCTTTGGGGAATGCGAAGTACTCCTTCATTGCCATCGTTCCCAATTACTCTCTGGCCTGGAGTGATAGTGTCCTATATATGTGCTAAATAGAACTAAACTTCGTACTTGTGTTAAACTGAATTGCTTGAAATAGAACTTTTGAAATGGAAGCTGCGAACTTATGCTAAACTGAATTGTTTGAAGTAGAACTGTTTATTTGTATAAAAATGGATTTGGCATTAAATAACATACAAGGGTTAATATGTCATAAAACTCAAACAAACAAACAAACATCAGTTTCACATTATTTTATTAATATATTAATATTCTATTAAAAAAATGTGATATTTCTCTCTATTTTCATGCATAGAACAGTGTAAAGATTTTACATGTTAAAAATGGATTTGGCCTAGATTTCAATCATACTTACACAGAGAGAGTGCGATATATATATATATATATATATATATATATATATATATATATATGTATGTATGTGTGTGTGTGTGTGTGTGTGTGTGTGTGTGTGTGTGTGTGCAGATATAGATATATATCGCATACTTTTATTGACAACGATCGTTAAACACAGTAAGTGACAGAGGCAGAGACAAACAGACAGACAGAGTAAGATAAAGAAATGAACGATATTCATGTCAAAATAAATCAGAAAAAGGAAAACGACGTCGGCTCAAAGGACTGCCGTGTAAAGTTAAGGGTGTACTTCCGATGGCACATAAATAGCAAAGAATTTAAAATAAAGACTCGGTTTTTAACAAGAGAGACTTGTAAGAGTTATGTGTGAGTTTTGTAATTTCAGGTGAAGACATCACCGTCGGCATATAAGATATAGAGTAATGGCGGCACGAAAACGTTGGGTTGTGGGAGAAATAACGGGGAATCTCTCTAAATATATTCGACCGAGCTGATAATATTGATCTTTACTTGAAAACTGGACACTGATTTACTGTCCAGTCAGGAGACACTGACAACTGACCGAAATCCTCGGCCAATGGTCATTCTTATCAGCGATGTGGTTGAAGACACTGAACAAAAAAAGTCTACAGGTTAGAGACGAATTCCAGTCATATTTCGATAAGGTGAGGGCGTCTACCATAACACACACACACAAACATACATATATATGCACACAAAAACATACACATGAACATGCACACACACAAACACATGTATACATTCACGCACATATATATACACACACACATATACATTCCCGCACTCAAACATACTCATACGTATGCACGCTGAGACATACGCTTATACACAGACAGACAGACACAAACACATACATACACACACAAAAAAATGTACACTCACACATATACATACGCACACATAAAAATACTCACAAATACATTTGCATATACGTTCACACGTTCACACACCAGCACATAATACACATACATGCATACACACATACACACACATACGTATAAACACACACAGAAAAACATACGTGAACATACGTAAATATGTCATATCCCGCCCGAGCGGAGGGGTTGGTATAAATGGAGGTGCCCGTGGTGTAATGGTTATCTTCGTAGGAAATGGACACGGCGACACTCGTTCAAATCCTGGACGAGACTGATTGCATTTCACATTGCACTAATACCCTTGGGAAAGGTATGAATTCAATTATTCTCCCTTCAGCTATGGGTAAATAGTAGGGCAGACTAGGTTCTTCAGCCTTGGTGAGGCAACTAGTCTAGGAGAAGGAAAACTCTGAATTCAAAGCTGTTAAACTCCGCTTAAAAATTGACCTTGTGTCATATCCTGTCCGAGCAGAGGGGTTGGTAGATATAGTAAACATGATTAGGAGGTGTGCTTAGAGTAACAGTTATATGGAGTTGGTGACCTGACTTCAAATACTGAACGATACTTTTTGCGTTTTACTTTGTGCTAACGCCCTTACGAAAAATCTAAATCTATTTGTTATCCCTCTAGCTATGGACAAATAGTAGGGCAGACTGGGTTCTTTAGTCTTGGTTAAGTAATCAGTTAACGAGAAGGAAAACTCTGAATTCAAACCACTTTACTCCGCTGAAAATTTACATTGTGTCGAATTCTAGCAATTATAGAGAAGTTGGGTGATTACATATATACAGTTGCCCAGTCGGCTGGGACTGCAGAATACACCAAGGGCACCCCTGCAAATGGATAACCCCCCCCCCGCCAATGAGTGTTCTAGATATGACATTAAACAATCAGATGGTGAGGTTCCAGTAAGGATTATTATTAATTTAACCTTACATCTGTTTGCAAATTATATTACATAACAATATTTGATAAATAGAATCACTAATGTTTAACAGCAGTATTTAATTGTGTGTAAAGGAATTATTAATACCAAATAGAATCATTGGAGTTAGATAGAAATACTAGTAATCATTTAACTGTGTGAAAACAAATAATTGAATTGAATTATTAGTCTTTGTTAGAAATACTTTTAACTATTTAACTGTGTGCAAACAAATGAGTTAACAGCTTGTTTAAAAATAAAGTAACCTCCAAATTATTTGCTTACAGATCATGTATATGAAAACAGGGCTTGGCATCAAATTATGTCGGATATTGACCATAAAGATCCCTTTGACCTGCTTCATAAGTGGCGTGGGGGGCATAACAGAATACGCACCTGTTTCCTAAAGTAAACAGAACGCAAGTATTTTCTCTGTGGAAGTGCCGCGTAAGTTGCATGGGTGGCATGCTAGACAGGAAGCGTACCCACGTGCAACGTGTGGGTGGAAGGTGTGACCACGAGGATTGCGTGGGCGTCCGAAAGATTATATGAACTAGGGAAGATTTCGACTGTGACAGAAGGAAGCAGAAAAGCAGAGAGGTTTCACGAAAAAAAAACTCACCCCTGTATGAGTGCACAAGACTCAGCCATCTTCGATCCTCTCTCACTCTACTCATACGTACATTTCGCCTGATGAAAGAAAAAGAAAATAAGCAGATTATATTATTATACATAAGCGCTGTTATTCTTCCCTGCATACAACAATAACCCACAAGGGTTGATATGCCTTAAAAAATAACCAACCAAACATTTTTGCTAAACTGAAAATGCATCCCACCGATAAGATTTGAGGATGCGTAGTATTTTAATAGAAATACAATGGCTCTGCTTCAAACCTTATCAAAAGTAGGAGGAGTCTGATGGGTGCTTCGACCAATTGAAAACTTACTGGAATAAGTATATGCCTAGGACACTATTTTGAAGAAAAGGTTTCATTCATTAGTCCTTTTTGCTTTGGCGAATTAAGGATCAGTCTTGATACTTCTTGAACACACCTCATTATATATATATATATATATAGAGAGAGAGAGAGAGAGAGAAACTTGATAACAATGTAAGCCAAGCAGAAGGAGAGATTTAATGAGAAACAAAGTCGACACTATAATGTTTCGGTTCTAATGAACCATATTCAGGATTGTGATGTTAAATCAACGATCGATATTTAAGAAATACAAAAATATTGGGAAAATCTAAATATCGGGAAAGAGTCCGTCATTAAATCAGTAAATTAGCGTTTGTTTTTAAAATTACGTCATATGACTAATTGGTAATATTGTATAGAATTTATATGTTTCGTTTGTTCATCGAGAAAGGTTTCGAATCAAAAAGAGGAAGAAAAAGAAAAAGAAAGAAAGGAAAAGATGGAAGAGAGAAGAAGAAGAAAAAGTAAGAATAGGTGATTGGAGGATAGAAGAACGGCGGGAGGGAGGAGGGAAAGAAGAGGAGAATGGATAAAACAAGCGAAATACACATGAATCGCAGAGTAACAAAGTAATGTAAGCGACAGAAATAAAACAAAGTAAATTGTGCCAGAATTTACTACATTATTCACTCCCATATATATATACATATATATATATATATATATATATATAACTTGTGAAAGGAAAAAATTGTTATGAAAGCGTTTTTCCTTAAATCAGAAAAGTGCTCAATTACGGCCCTGTAGATAAGGAAACCTCTTGAATAAATAACTGTTTTATCATCTTTTCTGGACAGTCTCATGACTATTAGTTTCATGTATTAATAAAAAAATACATTGGGCCCCTTGCTTAAGTGCCAGGCTGTGGACTCAAACGTTCGCGAGTTCGAACTCTAATTAGTCCTATTACGTTTCCGTTTGGACAATTACCCTCGGGAAAGGTATGACCTCATTCACCACCACCCCCTCCATAAATGGGTTAAATAGTACCCCAACAGTTCTTCTAGAAGAATGGCTTTGGCATTAAATAATCCTCGAAGGTTGATATGAAATTAAACAAAGAAATCAAACCAAACCAAACCAAACCAAACAATTTTCAGCCGAAAAAATGCACGTAGAAGAAATAAAGAAAGGCTAATAAATCCTGAATATTCCGCGCACAATTAAAAAATGGCTGCATATCGTAGAAGCGGAATTTAGAATGAGAAGGTCAAAAAAGAATTCTACAATTACAAAATATATAAAAGAATTGGTAGCTGAATACTCTCATGGTGTGCTGTCGGACAAGTTAATTGTAATAAATTTCTGCACTGAAATAGAACAATGGTAACATTCGTAGAATTTTCTAAAATCTTATTACTGCAAAAAGGCAAGACTTCCCATAATACTGAAAAAATCTGTCAAAGACTGAGGAAAAAAACACCTTACAATATATATATATATATATATATATATATATATATATTGTAATGTTTATCGTCGTAGGAAATGAACTGGGCAATACAAGTTCAAATTTTGGACGAGGCTGATTGCATTCCACATAGCATTAATACCCTTTGGAAATGTATGAATTCAGTGATTGTCTCTCCAGTTATGGGCAAATAGTAGGACAGACTGATTCTTTAGCCTTGGTTAGGCGACCAGTTTAGGAGAAGGAAATCTCTTAATCTAAACCTCTTAAAATCCTCTTAAAAATTGACCTTGTGTCGCATCATGTCAGTGCGGAGGTATATATATATATATATATATATATATATATATTGGTGGTTCAATGAGAGAAAAGTAAATATTTTTCAATGAATAGGTCCCCAAATGAATTTGAATATGGTACTTTTGTGTATTTTTTCATATATATATATATATATATATATATATATATATATATATATATGTATATAAGTATGCTCTGCATGTTTCGAAGTTCATAGTCCTTTTCAGGAGACTCATAATTATGTGTCTCTTGAAAAGTATCACATTCAAATTTATTTTTGAAATATGAATATATATATATATATATATATATATATATATATATATATATATATACTAGAATAAGTCAAAAGATTTACCATATTTAGTAACGTGAGGTACGATTCAGCAGATCTGCATGCTTTCGCCGAGATTGTGAAGTTAACAAACCACAGTAGACTGTGATATGCCAGGCTAGCCTGATACTCTCTGATTGTTACTCCCATTATTTGCCTCTATAGCTGAGAACACAGCCTCAGAGTCCACGCTTTCAGGCCTACCTCACATTCCCTGATCGTCGAAGGTCTTGCATCGTAATCAATTGCGCCCTCACCTTTTTGCCCAACAAATGTTTTTTGGCCGCTTATCCCTCGTTATAGTCCAGTACGACTTTGTAAAACATAGACCACGTTCATTGGTGCTGCTTTCAAATCACAAACAGTGTGAAACGATGCACACATATCAGTACGCCAACTACCACGATACTACCGATCACAAAGAGTATCTTTCAGTATGGTTCGAACTGCTTCGGTCACTGGATTATACCGGAAATTAGCATTATATATCTTTTGAGTCACACTTGTGTGTCTATGTATGTTATTGGTTTGGTTTCTTCATATGATAGGCATATCAACCTTCGTGGGTTATTTAATGCCAAAGCCATTTTTGTTGGAGAACACTAGTCATACTATTCAATCTAGGGAGGTTATGGGGGGGGTCATACATTTCTGAAGTGAACGTAATTGCTTGGCTGTCGTTCGAACTCGCTTGCTAGGATGTCACGGTCCAGCACTTTAGCCACGATGCCATAGGGACTCCCACTGTCTGTCTGTCTGTCTATGTCTCTGTTTCTGCCTCAGTGTGTGTGTGTGTGTGTGTGTGTGTGTGTGTGTGTGTGTGTGTGTGTGTGTGTGTGTAAGCTTGATTAAAGACCAAGAAACTTTCCTTTTTATGAGTTTATAATGCAATGTTTTTTTCTTTAGATTTCTTGCTAGTTTGCTTGTATAAATAATGACTTACTGCTAAAATATACACTTTATATATATATATATATATATATATATATATATATATATATATATATATATATATATATATATATAAAGTGAAGTATTAGCCGCTAGCTAAACAGATTGATAATTAATTTGATTACAAAATCTTTCTTGTTTTGCTAAAGAACAAGTATCAAGAAAGAATATGCAAACAACATATGTGAATTGTTTTCATAACAGTCCACTTTTGTATTTGTGTGTTGTGTTGCCTTTGGTCTAGTATATCATTTACACGAATAAAAGTTAATATTCTAACAATTATTTACAACTAGAGGGCGCTGAAATCTTCTCGGCTCAACCAAGGAAAGAATTGTTTGTTTTGTTTTGTTTTTATTTTATTTTATTTTTTTTTTGCTTTTTGGTAGGGTACTGTTTTTGAAAGCGAGAAATTCGAAAACGATGTGCTAAGTATGCAAAACTGAAGGATGAATTTGTTGAATATTGTGTGTGTTCTATGTATCTTGCCACTATGTTGGCGAGGCTTAGAATACACTGATTGTATCCTTTGCAGGAGGTAAGCCCCCATCAAAAAATGTATCATAGATATAACACTAAATTGCAGCTGATAGTGAGGCTTCAGTTTTTGAGATCTGTGGAATGGGAAGTATTCTTTCATTGCAATTACTCCCAGTTCCACTCTGACCCTGAGAGGTAATATTTGTTCGGGTCCAATCTATAGGTCAAAAAGATATGTTTAAAAATAAATCGTATTCGATATAACGATTGCTTCGCTTTGGTTTTATGGCATATCAACCGTTGTTGGTTGTTCAATGCCAAATCCTGTTTTTATACAAATATTAAATATATGATTTGTAAATATATTTTGTTGAAACACACAGTTAAATGATCGAACAGTTCTATTTCAAAAACATAAGTCATTTGTTTGCACTCGGTTTAAATGTCAAACAGTTCTATTTGATCCATAGATAGGATCCTCTCAGGTGCTACCACTCTGGACCGGAATGGACCTGGAAGCGATGGTAATGAAGGGGTACTCCGTATTCCCCAGTGTTCCAGCCTTACTGGAGTCTCACCATCTGATTGTTTAATGTGATGACGAATACGACCTTTGGGGGGTGGTCTTAACCACTCTGCAGAGATGCAGTCGGCATATTCTGCAGCCCTGGTTTGATATCATCATCATCATATCGCGCTGGTAGCACGGATATCCCTGGCCCTCTCTCGCCACTCCTCCCTATCGTTCATCGCCCTAGGTAGGTCTTCAGGACAACATCCTGTATCCTCACATAGCTGCTGAATGTACGTTCGAGCTGGTCGTCCTGCTTTTGCGCGGCCATGTGTGGGGATCCATAAGAGTACATCTCTTATGAGTTCATCTCTGCTTCTCCAGCAGTGTCCTGCATGTCTGGTTCGTCTAACTTGAATAGTTTTCGTGATAGGGGGCAGGTGGCCGTACAGTTGGTGTCTTGTGGGGTGCTGCTGCCAGGACTTGTTCAGGATTGCACGCAGCATTCTTGTGTAATTGCCATCCAGTTTCTTCTCCAGCCGTTTTGTTAGCGTCCATGTAGTGCATCCATATAGCAGTATCGATGTGACCGCTGCCTGGAAGAAGCTGCGTTTCATTTTATCGGTTAGGTCTGATTTCCATATAATCGATAGCCTATTGATAGCTGTCCATGCCTTCGTTAGCCTCGTTTCGATGTCCTTTTCGGTTGATTCGCCGCTGCTTCCTAGGTACGTGATACTGAGTACAAAAAAAATCCTTTTAGAAAAAACGGCACAAAAAAAAGTAAATATGAACGTGCAATGAATACGATTCCCAAACCTCTCGGCATAAAATAACCCTTGACGGGTTGACATGCCGTTAAAATCAACTAATTAATCAATCATAAATTGAGGCTATTAATTTCTTTCAGTACACCCATGTAATGTAATGTCCTTAAACGAGTATATCCGACTATTTTTCAAGATAAATAGTCAACTTTAATCGAAAACAAAGATACCAAACTTTTTTTTTCCGATTAAGTGGAATATTCAAGAGCCAAAACTGATATTATTATTTATTTACAAATTCTATATCATTGATTTAATTTCGATAATAAAGAATTTTACGTTGTAAGTCATCAACTTCATCTCATTCAAAACACGGGGATCATTAAATAAGTTTCCAGACTTTTTTTTTCGTATGGGCACTTTTATTGATAGTACACACATGAAACTCTAGTCCCCTTCGAAATAATCTCCTCCGGCTGCAATGCACTTGGTGTACCGTTACAACAGCTTCTGGAAGGCCCCATGGAAGTCCTCTTGTGTGAGCGTGTCAATGACTTCGTCACAGCCTCTTTCATCTCCTCAATTGTCTCATAACGACAGCCTCTGAGCGTAGGGAATAACCAAAAGTCACAGGGAGCAAGGTCTGGACTATAGGAAAGGTGTGGAACTGTCTTGATGCCCATCTTGGTCAAATAGTCTGTGACAAGGATGGAGTTGTAGACCGGTGCATTGTCCTGGTGGAAATGCCACTAACCCGATTTGAAGAGTGCTGGCCTCTTCCGACGGAATCGCTTCCTGAACTCCCCAAAAGCCTCAACATAGTAACCCTAACCCTAACCCTTTGGCCAATCAACTGTGGTGTATTGACTTCCTTACTCCTCTCACACCTCTCATCATCCCTCACAGACTCCCTGCCTTCCTTGAATCTCTTATGCCACTCAAAAACTGATGCTCAATTCATGCAAGATGGTCGAAAAACAGTCTGAAACATTCCATACGTTTCTGTGGCATTTTTTCCAAGTTTAAATCAGAATTTTATTGCATATCGTTCTTCTAAAGTCCAGTTTGCATTTTTGAAATTTACCAGCTGTGACAATCAGGCTTTAGTAAGGTGTATTCTAATTGCTGCTGTAGTTGTTCATTCAAACCTGAAATCATAAAAATTGGTCAGTCATCTCATAAGATGTATAGCAATAATATACTGAATTTTCAAGAGTCTACGACGATTTTAAATACCTGTACAAAAAAGTCTGGAAACTTATTGAATGCACCCAGTCAATGAGACTGAGAATCGACTGACAGTATCTACTTCAGAAGGGTAAGCCTCCTCCCACCAAAAAGGGGTTTCCTGGGTATGACACTAAAATGTATCTGATGGTGAGGCGCCAGTTCTGGAGATCAAGGAAGTGTGGAGTCATCTTTTCCTTATTCCTAGGTTCAGATTCTCTGAGTCTATTAGAGTCTTGTCTCAAGAGATCTAATAGAAATTTATTTGTATTTGATGAAAATACTTAAAAACATAGTAATTATTAAAACCATATAACTGTGCGCAAAAAATATTATCAAATTGGAATAAAGAAGTAAGTAAAGTTGGTGACCATAGACGAGAGTAATCCGAAGGCTCCCTTTTTAATAGATATTACACTGAGGTGTAGGGGAGAGCGCTACTCCATTCGTGTCTTTAGTATGACTCAACGTGGGATTGAACCACGGTCTCCCGGACCATTGGCGAGCACTCTACTCATTAGACCCGGTTAAGTACTATTCAACTCCAAAGATATTTGGATAGTGCGACTAGAGTTCGAACTCGCTTACTACGATTCCGCAGTCCAATGCTTTAACCATTACACCACGAGGACACCCATTAGTCCGTCTAAATTATTAGTATCAGATAAGAACCTTGAAAAATAATTGTGCAGAAATTATTAACATTATCAGATTAGAATATTCGATACTATGTAACTATGTGCAAATAGTTTCTATTAAGAATAGTTTTTTCGAGATATAATTGTTTACTAAGAATTATTAGTAGTAGCTTGAAGCCATTTTATTGCAGCCCAATCTGCTAGGGTTGTAGATTAAGCCGGCTGCATTTCCGCAATGAATGTCCTCGTTATGGCTCTAAATTGCATCTGATGATGAGGTCCCAGAGCAGGAGCTTTGGGAAGTCTGAAGCACCCTTTTATTGCCATTACTCCCAGGTCTACTCGACCTGGACAGGCAATAACTCTTAGGTTCCTATCTATTGGTTAAATTTAACTGTGTGCAAACAAATAATCAATATCAAATAGAATTATTAGTGTTTGATAGCAATACTTGAAACTATTACTATGAGCAAATAAATGATTAATTCTAAATAGACAATTTTGAAATCATTTGACAGCATGCAAAATTTGAATTATAGTAAACAGAATTATTAGTGTTTGATAGCAATACTTGAAACTATTACTATGAGCAAATAAATGATTAATTCTAAATAGACAATTTTGAAATCATTTGACAGCATGCAAAATTTGAATTATAGTAAACAGAATTATTAGTGTTTGATAGCAATACTTGAAACCATTTAACTGCTTAACACTCAGCAATGTAAGGTACTATTTACCAACCCCTCCGCTCGGGCAGGATATGACACAAGGTCAATTTTTAAGCGGAGTAAGGTAAGGGTAAAGTGGAGCAATCCAAGGAATGGAGCAGCGCCTACACATCGGTATAGGAAAAAGTGGGCATTCGGGTCCCCCTTGACTAAGGTCGCCAACTTTACTTTTACTTATTAAATAGGTAGAGTCATTTTAAATCATGTAATTGTTTATTAATCATTAGATTTATATAGGAACACTTGACGCCATATAGATATTCTGGGTATGTCACTAAATTGCATCTGATAATGAAGCTCCGATTCTAACGATCTTAGAAGTGAGGTGTACATCTTCATTGTTATTATTTCAATGTCCAAACAGAACGGGAACAGTAGTATCGGTTATAGTGTCAAATTTTAAAAATTATTAGTATTCGATAGGACCATGAACGAAACACTTTTAAAAAACAACAACACAAAAAGATGTAAATACGAACATACAATGTACGTGTTTCCCTAACATCAAGTAATGAAATAACCCAGACGGATTGACATGCAATCAATCATTGGTACCATATAACAGGATGCAAATGGTTTGTGCCAAAAATATTTGATATCCAATAACTGTTTGTAAATAAATGGTTCAGTTTCTTTGTTTAATGGCATACCAACCTTTGTAGGTTATTTAATGCCAAAGCTATTCCCCTAGAAGAACAGTAGTGGTACTATTTAACCCATAGCTTGGAGAATAGGGGGTCCATACCTTTCCCAAGGAGTACGAACTCGCGTACAACGATTCCGTAGTCCATCGCTTTAACCATTACACTACGAGGACACCCCCACTTCACTGTGTTCAAAAAATGGTTAAGATTGAATCGAATTATCATATTTACCAACCCCTCCGCTCAGGCAGGATATGACACAAGGTCAATTTTTAAGCGGAGTTTAACAGGTTTGAATTCAGAGTTTTCCTTCTCCTAGACTAGTTGCCTCACCAAGGCTGAAGAACCTAGTCTGCCCTACTATTTACCCATAGCTGGAGGGAGAATAATTGGATTCATACCTTTCCCAAGGGTATTAGTGCTATGTGAAATGCAATCGAATTATAAGTGTTATAATTGAAACAAATTTACTATGTAGAAACAATAGCAACACTAGTGTGCAAGCAAATTAGCTCTAATTCTAGAAATGAAAACAACGACAAATTAATCTCTTACATATCATGTATATCTATTTAAGTGTGTGGCTGGTGTTAAATTGTTACAAGTACGTAGAAATACTTGAAACCATTAAACTGCGTGTAAACAAATGAACTCAGGCTCGTTTAAAGATGTTAGAAGCAAAATGCGTTTACAAATTATACACTTAATATATATGAATAAAGAGGATTTGGTGTTAAATAACCGACTATGGTTGATATGCTATAAAACCAAACCAAACCAAAACATATATATTTAATATATATGAATAAAGAGGATTTGGCAGTAAATGACCTACAATGGTTGATATGCCATAAAACCCAATTAAACCAAATCATATATATCTAATATATATGTCTAAAGAGGATTTGGCATTAAATGATCTACAATGGTTGATATGCCATAAAACCCAACCAAACTAAATCATATATATCTAATATATATGTCTATTAAATAACCGATATTGGTTGAGTTGTCATTAAACTAAACCAAACTAAAAAATGATTGCATTGAAACACTGAAAATATGAATTGTTGTGATTATGATCACATATACTAAAGTGAATCAAATTTAGGTATTAAATCACCCATAAGAGTTTGAAATGCCCTTTAATAAACCAAATATTATTACTTATCCTTTCTATATAGATTTCTTTGGTGTCTCAATTGTAACATTCAAATGACTGCTGCCCCCTCTCCCTCTTTCCCCTCCTTTATCTTAATTTCTATTCTTTTACACATTTTTCATGGGATGTTATACATGTGATCTTTTAATCGGCCATTTCTTTTGCCAAGGAGCTCAACAGTAGTATGAATGTTGCGAAGACAGGGTTTCTGCTAGTGGAAGCCCCCATAATGTTTTAATGTATGCAAAGCCTTTAGATTCGTACAGTCGCTTCTATCCGATAGAAAAATTTATAAAAGCTACTTAGGGTTCGGATGGAGGATAATGATAAGAGGAAGGAAAGGGAAAAAAGAAGAAACTTAAGGGAGTGAAGAATTGAAAACTATTCGAGAAGGATCAAAGAAAGAAAGAAAGAAAGAAAGAAAGAAAGAAAGAAAGAAAGAAAAGTTGGATTAGAAAAAGAAAGAAAGAAAAATGTCAAATAAAAGGAAACACAAATAAAAAAGAAATATAAGAATGAAAAAAAAATAGTCAAAAGAAAGAAAGAAAGAAAGAAAGAAAGAGAGAGAGAGAGAAAGAAAGAAAAAGAAAGATTTGAATAAAAGAGAACTTTATAGAAAACAGAAAGAAATATAGGAAGGAAGAAAGGAAGGAAGGAAATTTTTCATAAGAAAGAAAGAAAGAAAGAAAGAAAGAAAGAAAGAAAGAAAGTGTCAAATAAACGGGAGCATGAATAAAAAAAGGAAGGAAGGAAGGAAAAGTTGCATTAGAAAAAATAAAGAAAGAAAAAGGGTCAAATAAAAGGGAATATAAATTTTAAAAAAGGAAATATAAGAATGAAAAAATAAAAAATAGCCAAAAGAAAGAAAGAAAAAAAGAAAGAAAGAAAGAAAGAAAGAAAGTGTCAAATAAATGGGAATATGAATAAAAAAGGAAGGAAGGAAGGAAGGAAAAGTTGCATTAGAAAAAAGAAAGAAAGATAAAGAGTCAAATAAAAGGAAATATAAATTTAAAAAAAGAAATATAAGAATGAAAAAATAAAAAGAAAGAAAGAAAGAAAGAAAGAAAGAAAGTGTCAAATAAATGGGAATATGAATAAAAAAGGAAGGAAGGAAGGAAGGAAAGAAGGAAGGAAGGAAGGAAGGAAGGAAAAGTTGCATTAGAAAAAAGAAAGAAAGATAAAGAGTCAAATAAAAGGAAATATAAATTTAAAAAAAGAAATATAAGAATGAAAAAAAAAAGAAAGAAAGAAAGAAAGAAAGAAAGTGTCAAATAAATGGGAACATGAACAAAAAAGGAAGGAAGAAAGAAAAGAAAGAAAAGTTGCATTAGAAAAAAGAAAGAAAGATCAAGATAAAAGGGAACATAAATAAATAAAAAAAGAAATATAAGGATGAAAAAAATAGCCAAAAGAAAGAAAGAAAGAAAGAAAGAAAGAAAGAGGAAACATGAATGAAAAAGAAAAAAAAAATGAACATTGCGAAAAGTGGTTCTGCTAGTAAAAACTGCCATGTTTTAAAGTATACAAAGCCTTTAGATTCGTATCAGATAGATAAATGCATAAAAGCTTCTTTCCTCACATCGATTTTTCTCTCAGTCTCCGTGCATTATTTGCGTGCCGTTCTGTCTAGCAGTTGTTGTGTCAACTTATCGCTAACAAATAAGATTTCTTTCCAGTTGTCTCCCTTTTAATTCCATATCATCAACTACAGTTCAACTTCCTCCATTTCACCGCCATTTTAGATCTGCAAGTTGCTTTGGGCCAGCAGCCAAAGCGTTCACTAGCCGTATGCAAATAATATATCTTATCGACCGGATATTAAATCCCATAAAACACCCACTACCACCCACGTCCCGCCAAAATTATCGAAAGCCAAAAAGAAACTGAACTGACCAACGAGAAAAAAAGATTCGCGGCATTAATCAATGTTGATTAACTCATATTTTTTACTTGAATGAAATTATATTAACTTTACAGTTTACCGGATAGATTATTCCACTAAAAGGCCTTTATATTCCTACTTTTATATATATATATATATATATATATATATATATATATATATATATATATATATATATATATATATATATGGGAAACTCTGGGTTTTAGAAGCATGAAAATTAGTGTTGTATATCCATTATACCCGGGAGTGTCCTCGTGGTGTAATGGTTAAAGCGCTAGACTGCCGAATCGTAGTAAGCGAGTTCGAAGTCGATTGGCGCTGTTCCCTTTCGGACAAATACCCTTGGGAAAGGTATAAACCCCCTTATCCTCCCAATTATGCGTTAAATAGTTACCACTACTTTCCTTATACAATTTCCTTATACTTTGGCATTAAATAACCTACGACGGTTGATATGCCATTAAAAAAAACAGCCATATAACCACCTTGGTTGTAATGGTTATCGTCGCAGGATGTGGACACGACGACACGAGTTCAAATCCTGGACGAGCCTGATTTCATTTCACATAACACTAATACCCTTGGGAAAGGTATGAATCCAATTATTCTCCCTCCAGCTATGGGTAAATAGTAGGGCAAACTAGGTTCTTCAGCCTTGGTGAGGCAACTAGTCTAGGAGAAGGAAAACTCTGAATTCAAACCTGTTAAACTCCGCTTAAAAATTGACCTTGTGTCATATCCTGCCTGAGCGGAGGGGTTGGGTAAATAAGATATAACCACCTTGGTTTGTTTCTGAATATACATTGAGAGATTTCTTTAAAATGAGATCCTTCTTTTTACAATTTGTATATTTTTTTATTTTATTTTTCATCTTCGATATACATATCTCCCCTCACCTACACTATCTTCTAATCACCGCAGGAACTGTCAGGTGTCTCTTTCATTTCCCTTTGTTTGAATTTTTCTACATTCCTATCTTTTTGTTTTTCACTGGTTTCTCTCTCATAGAGAGCCACCACTACCACTGAAATTAAATGAGGTATGAGATACCGAAGACATTTCTAAATCAATGCTATTTAACTATTAATATTCACTAATCATTAAAAAATTTTATGACTCAGGCTGGGGCTGTAGAATATACAGACTGTAGAGTATACAGACTGCATCTCTGCAGAGGGGTAAGACTCCCCAGACGAGTGTCCTGATAGGACACTAAACAATCTGATGGTGAGGTTCCAGTAATACTCGAGTTTGGGGGAATGCGGAGTGGTAGCATCAGATAGGGTCCCATCTAAGGGCCAAATAGAACTAAACTGTGTACTTATGCAAAACAGAATTGTTTAAAATAGAACTGTTTGAGACATTGAAATTGTGTGTAAACAAAAATTATACTTATACTAAACTGAATTGTTTGAAACTTATCAAAATTACTTTATTCTGCGTTAAATGACTCGAAACAACCAACCACCGGATAAAATTTCTATTATATATATATATAAGGCTTTGTAGTTGGGACGTAGAATACGACGACCGTAAAACCTCCAAAAAAAGGGGTCTTGAGTATAATGCTAAATTGAGATGGTGAGGCTCCTGTTCTGGAACTCTGGGAAGAGCCCAGTCATTCTTTGCCGCCATCACTCCCATTAACCATGACTTAGAATGGCAGCACCCATTCGGGTCCTATTTATGTTTAGAATAGAAAATTCGAAAATTATTGGTATTAGATGAGAATACTTAAAACCAATATATCCACGAGAAAATTATTTGTATACTTTAAACCATACAACTGTGAGCAAATTATTACTATTAAGCAAAATTACCTGAAACTATAGTTGTTAAATAAGAGAAATAATTTTAAAAAATGAGAATTTGCAAAATTGTCAACTTTACTGTCCCGGCGGACCACAGAATAAATCTGAAGGAAAGTGAAAAGAAGGATAAGTACCTTGACCTTGCTAGAGAATTGAAAAAGCTGTGGAACATGAAAGTAACGATTGTACCAATTGTGATTGGTGCTTTAGGCACAATAACTAAAGGATTATTAAAAGGCCTGGAGAACTTGGAAGTTGGCGGACGGGTAGAGACTAGCCAAACAACAGCATTGCTGAGAACGGCCAAAATCCTGAGACGAGTCTTGGAGACTTGAGGAGACTTGCTGAAAAATCATCAGCCAACGCTGATGTGAAAAACTCTAATAAGTAAAAATAACTATTATTATTTTTTCATTCCTTTGAGAGTTTTTCACACCAACGCTAGCTGATGGTTTCTCAGTGGAGTTTGAGTGACAGCAAGTCTCATCAAGTCTCCAGGATACTTCTCTTAATAATGCTGTATTCTGGATGGTCTCTACTTGCCCTCTTATTTCCAAGTCTTCCAGTCCCATTACCGATCCTTTGGGGATTTTCAAAGAGCACCAACCACAATTGGTATCACTGTCACCTTCATGTTCCATAGGTTTTTAGTTCTCAAGCAAGATCTTGGTACTTACCTCTCTTTTAGCTTTCTTTTAATTTCACTGTATGATCTGCCGGTACGGCAAAGTCCACAATTCAGCAGGTTCTCTTTTTTTTCTTTTCTTTTTTTCTTTTTTTTTTTTTTTTTCGTTGACTATGACAAGGTGTGGTCTTCTGGCCAAGATTATGTGATCTGTTTGTATCTCACAATCCCAGAGAAGTTTGTGCGTCTCATTCTCCAGGACGGATTCTGGGTTTTGCATATACCACTAGTTCGTATGGTCAAATTAAAATTTTTTGCACAACTCCCAGTAGATTACCTTTCCCACCTAGTCGTATTATTATTTTCATCATTATCATCATCTTTATTTCATTCATTGCGAGTTTTTCACCCCAGTGTAAGCTGGCAGTCTTTCAGAGGAGTCTAAGCAACAACAAGTCTCCTCGGGTCTCCAGGACCTTTCTCAGTATTCGAGCATATTTTAATAATGTTGTGATCAGGATGGTCTCGATTTTTCCCTCGATTTCCAATTCCTCCTGTATTTTTCCAGGCCTTTAAGGACTGTTCCTAGCGTACTCGTACCAACTACTATTGATATCACCGTTACCTTTATGTTCCAGAATATAAGACTATATATCTCAAGAAAGGAAGGAGAAGACTCGCTAGCATGCGTAGATGAATCTGCACAGAGTCTTAAGGAGTACATTAAAAAAGAGCAAAGAAAGATTGCTTACAAAAGTAAGTAATAACAATAAAAAGATATAAGAACAAATCCAACCCTAATATTGATTAACAGTTTAAACGGTTTGCAATTCTAAGAGTCTAGAAAAAATAGTATTGGGTTATAGTTTGTTATTGAATTCTTTTAGAATCATTTTCGCTAAAAGGAAAAAAAGGTGATATTTTATAAAACCCGGGTCTTTGTAAAATTGTATCAAAAGAAAATATAGAGCAGGCTTCGATTATCCCTTTCGTGTTTAGTTGTTTGTTCAGGTTTGATGGCATATCAACTTTTGTAGGTTATTTAACGCCAAATCCATTTTTATACACATGAGCAGTTCTATTTTAAACAATTCAGTTTAGAATAAGTACACTGTTTATTTGTTAAAACATTTTTATTTCATCCTATTCAGTTAAGTCAAACAGTTCTATTTCAAACAATTCAGTTTAGAATAAGTATAGTTTTTGTCCCCACACTGTTAAATGTCAAAACAGTTCTATTTCAAACAATTCAGTTTAGAATAAGTATAGTTTTTGTCCACACACTGTTAAATTTCAAAACAGTTCTATTTCAAACAATTCAGTTTAGCATTTGTACGCAGTTTACATGTCAAAACTGTTCAATTTCAAGCAGTTCAGTTTAGCATAAGTATGTAGTTTAGATATCAAAACAGTTCTATTTAAAGCAATTCAATTTAGCATTAGTACACTGTTTAGTTCAATTTAAAAACAATTCTATTTCAAACAGATCAGTACACAGTTTCAATGTCAAAAAGAGTTTTATTTAAAACAATTCTGTTTAGCATAAGTACACAGTTTAGTTCTATTTTACCAATAGGTAGGAACCTATCAGGCGCTACCACTCTGAGCCAAAGTGGACATGGTAGAGATGGCAGTGAAGGGGTACTGCGCATTCCCCAAAGCTCCAGCATTACTGGAACCTGACTATCAGATTGTTTAGTGTTATATCCAGGACACTCGTTGGTGGAGGGGTCTTAGCCCTCTATAGAAATTCAGTCGGTGTTCTCTTTGGCCCCAACCGACTGGGCAAATCCCTTTCATTCATGAATGCAATTATGGTTGATTTTTGAAAGTCAACATAAAAAAGATTTTAAATCTGGAAATACATCCAATTATTTAGTTTCACTTGATATTTCAACGAATCACATATTTGACTTTTGTATTTTCGAGACTTTTGAAATTGTAAACCGTGGAAAAATTTTTTGAAACCGTGAAACGATGTTACCTTTTTATAAAAAAAAAGTTTCCATTTTATGACGTAATCAATTTCGAATATATATCTTCCTATGTTACTCGTTTGTCTTGAAATCAAAAACATTCACCCTGAAAATGACATTCGGCTTACATGCCTAACATATTTTTCTATTATTATTATTTTATTTTATTCTTATTTTTCTGAATAGAATCCTTTTTTTATGTGGGCAAAGTTTACTATGCCATTTTAAATTTATTTCAACGAGGTGCAGATGCAACCGCCCCATCGGATGGCATTTTACACAATGCACAGAGAGATCCACAAACATTGTTATATTGGGAAATATATACATATATAAGGGGCGGAGACGGGACTAATGCTACTCGTGCCCGGCACGACCAATAACTCGGTCAATGTTATTCAAAATGGATTAAAAATCATCCATTAATTTCGAGCAAACATACTTAGTCTGATCTCAATTAAATTACGTATCTATCCAAGTTTCGATAACTACGTAGCCAAAAGTTCATAAATATATCTGGGAATAATACAACGATGCTGTTTTGAACGGATGGTCTTTGTCCGGCCACCGTCAGATTCATTGAACATCCCATAAAATCGGCTATAATGTTGAACGCGCAATCCATGCCGAGCACTAGACCCTTATAATAACAGTAATGTTAGAGAAATACGCTTTTGGCTGTAGCCAATAGCAAGAGCAACACTAACACCGCGCTCAAAAATCTTAGCACGTTGTGACTGCTGATAGATGTATTGGGAAGAGGGAGAGTGACCGAAAGAGAGAGAGAGAGAGGGAGGGGGGGATAGCAGATTAGAGCCGTCGCCGACGTCATCATCATCGCTATGGTAAATGTTGGTTAAACGGCGTGTTTTAATTCGTTTTTTTCACTACTTCTTAAATGAATGTTGCATATATTACATCCTGTAACTAAAATTTGTTTATCTGAATGCATTTTCAACAAATAATCTTTATTTTAAGCGAAATTGAAACTACTAGCTGTGTCTGTGTATATTGTCATCAGTTTCTTTATTCTAATAAACATATTTTTCTCGTCATAGTAATGAACATCTTCTCTTTTCTTCTATACTTTTGAAAGGAAAAAAATTATCTTATCTACTGTATTAACAAGACTACAAATTATATAGTATCTTGATTGTTTACAAAAAAAGCACCATGCAAGGTACGTTAGTCAATCTGTGCTATACAATGGAGAATCACGCAATAGCAACTATGATGACTTACTTTGGGTCCACGGGTTGGGAACTGAAGTTGACAGAGGGCGGGGGGGGGCACGAGTAGCAAAAATAGGCTAGAGTCGCCACTGATATATATATATATATATATATATATATATATAAGGAAAATTGTTGGTTTTGGTAGTTCTGACAAGATAATAAATATAAGTGGTAAGTGGATAAGCCAACACTGACAGCGGATTCAGCAATTTTGATATTTCGCTTTTTATTTTATATATATATATATATATATGAAACAAAATACTTTGGGGAGGTACTATTTACCAACCCCTCCGCTCGGGCAGGATATGACACAAGGTCAATTTTTAAGCGGAGTTTAACAGCTTTGAATTCAGAGTTTTCCTTCTCCTAGACTAGTTGCCTCACCAAGGCTGAAGAACCTAGTCCGTCCTACTATTTACCCATAGCTGGGGGGAGAATAAGAGGGTTCATACCTTTCCCAAGGGTATTTGCCCGAAAGTGAACGTAAGTACGAACTCGCGTACTACGATTCCGCAGTTCATCGCTTTAACCATTACACCACGAGGACACCCCCAAGCGAATATTATATATATGATAATATGCCAAGGAACTGCAGTTTTTAAATCCATCTACTTTTAGGTGTGAAATATTTCTATTTTTTTCTGATGAAACATTAACCATCTATTATAAATCTCTAAAGAAACATTGACATATTATCATATAAAAATAATACATCCTCGAAATATTTAGTTGGGGTTTTTTTGAGGGGGTAATAGATATTTGACATCTATACAACGTTGGAATTATTTCCATTTTTCTCTCGAGTGTATGAGTGTATGTGCTTGAGTGTGAATGAACTTGCGTATTTATATATTTACCCAACCTCTCTGTCACTTGTCATATGCGACGCAATTTCAATGTTTAAGGGCGGTAAAACTTGTTTGAGTTTTCCCCCTCCTAGACTGGTTACATTACCCTGGCCAGAGAACTCAGTCTCACCCAATATTTACCCATAGTTGGAGGTGAGGGATGGAAGTGATAGATTCATACATTTCGCCAGGGCATTAACACGAAGTAAAAGACAAACATATTCGTCCGGGATTTGAACTTTGATGCCGATTCCATTTTTCATGCGCCCGCGTATGTATCATTATACTGATGTTGAGAGGTGCCCGTGGTGTAATGGTTATCGTCGTAGGAAATGGACACGGCTACTCGAGTTCAAATCCTGGACGAGAATGGTTGCATTTCACATAGCACTAATACCCTTGGGAAAGGTATGAATCCAAATATTCTCCCTCCAGCTATGGGTAAATAGTAGGGCAGACTAGGTTCTTCAGCCTTGGTGAGGCAACTAGTCTAGGAAAAGGAAAACTCTGAATTCAAACCTGTTAAACTCCGCTTAAAAATTGACCTTGTGTCATATCCTGTTCAAGCGGAGGGGTTGGGTAAATAGGATTATACTGATGTCAGTGTGTTTATGTCTTTGCGTTTGTATGTGCAAAATTTTTTTGCATTGGCGTATATATATATATATATATATATGACTTATCATGTGAATACTTGAAACATGTGATATCCCAGAAAATACACCAATAAATAAAACAAGAAGAGAATGAACAAGCACAACCCAGTTTTCTTCCCATATTTCCGCTGTTCAATCTACTTCCGGTTGCTGCTGGCCATTTGGATAGAATTTCAAGCGTCGTTTCCGTATATCGATTTTTTTCGCCAGTTCAGTTTATTTTAACCTCATACCGTCAGTGAATGTTGTTCCGTAGATTTACATTCATTTGCTTGTAATTATTTACACAAAGTTTTAGATAAGCTTCTAGACTTAAAGTTATCTTTGTATATATGAGGTATATCGAGAAGATAATTTTTCAGGTTAGCAGCCCTGACTGAATATTAGCAGATCAATGTTGACCTTCAAAAGGAGGTGTCCTGGGTATAACACTAAACTGCATCTAATGATAAGATTCCTGGTCTTGAGCTCTGGAGAGGGTAGAGTACCCATTTATTACTATTACTCCCAGATCCACTCTGAACCGGAGTAATAATACCTCTTAGAGTCTTCTCAATGGGTCAAATGGATTAGAGACACTTCGGTGCATCTAGCGGTTAGGAACTGGTTATGAAGCTCTAGGGAGTGTGGAGTATATTGCTATTACTTCCAGGTCCACTCTATCTTGAACTGGTAGTAGATACAAGGGTTCCATCTATTAGTTAAAGAGATATGTTTGAAATTATTTGAATTAGATATGAATAATTGATATAATATAACTGTAAGCTGTTTGTATTAATAATATTTACCGGGAAACCATATAACTGTGTACAAACAAATAGTTATTATTAGATAAAAATTATTACTTGAAACTGTATTATAACTGTATACAAGCACATATTTATTATTAAATAGAAATGGTTACTTCAATCCATAGAATTATTAATATTAGATCGGAATACATGAAACCATATAACTATGTGCAAACAAATGGTTATTATTAAATAAAATTATAACTTGAAACAGCGTCTCATCAACCAAAAAGGACTTCGACACGCAGCTAACGAAGGCATGGACAGCTATCGATAAGCTATCGATCATATGGAAATCAGACCTGACAGATAAAATGAAACGCAGTTTCTTCCAGGCAGCGGTCGTATCGATACTGCTGTATGGATGCACTACTTGGACGCTAACTAAACTGTTGAAGAAGAAGCTAAACGGCAATTACACAAGAAGGCAGCGAGCAATATTGAACAAGTCCTGGCGGCAACACCCCACAAAGCACCGACTATACGGCCACCTGCCTCCCATTACAAAAACTATCCAAGTTAGACGAACCAGACATGCAGGACACTGCTGGAGCAGTAGGGACGAGCTCATAAGAGATGTACTCCTATGGACCTCCACATATGGCCGGGCAAAAGCAGGACGACAAGCTCGAACATACATTCAGCAGCTATGTGAGGATACGGGATGTAGCCCTGAAGACCTACCAGAGGAGATGAACGATAGGGAGAAGTGGCGAGAGAGGGTCAGGGATATCCGTGCTAGCGGTACGACATGATGATGATGATGATGATGATGACACAGTTTAGTTCTATTTGACCCATAGATAGGACCCTATCAGGTGCTACTACTCCGGGTCAGAGTGGATCTGGGAGCGATTGCAATGAAGGGACTCCGCATTCCCAAAAGCTCCAGCATTACTGGAACCTCACCATCATATTGTTTAGTGTCATATGCAGGACACACGTTGGTTGGGAGGGGGTGTTACCCTTCTGCAGAAAAGCAGTCGGTGAATTCTACTGTCACAGCCGACTGGGTAAATAGGCAGCCGCGTGGGACTTGAGAGATTTCGTTAGATTCAAAAAGTCAGTTTGGAACAAAACTAGAAGAGTAAAGTCAAGTAGTTTGGGAATTAAGCGTAACCACTCTCCCATAGTGGGCAACAGCTTTTCAAAGAAAGGTTTTTCTCCTTTACTCCATTGATTGGGCAATGCCTCTCCACATCTTTTTGAGATTGGTTTGAAGAAGAAAAATGTAACTTCGGAAAAGAAACGTGAGTAGTTTTTGCGATCGATGTGTCTATCGTTCATTTCTGACATTGGGATTAAGTTACAACCAGCTATGACGTTATCATCGATGACAGACCGATTACGGGAGTGATATTTGAGACGTTCAGTCCGGCGTTTCAAAATATCCTCCCATTGTTTTATCAAAGTGAACCGATCCTTAGATCTTAAAGGAAAGTCACATGACTGGTAGGACTAAAAGTCTGTTTCAGCAAATTGTATATGAACTCTGGTTAATTTACATTGATATATACATGAATGTATTTACCCTGACTCTCTGCACAAACGGGACGCAACACAAGATCAATTTTGCAGCGGAGTTTAATAGGTTTAAATTCAGAGTTTTCATTCTCCTAGATTGGTTGACATACCAAAATTAAAGAGCCTAATTAGCCCTACTATATAACCAGATCTGGTAAAAGAATTTTAGGAGTCTTACCTTTTGATATATATTTATAAATATTTATATAGTCACAAAACCGGGCGATTAGCCTAGTGAGTATAGTGTTCACCAATGATCCGGGAAACCGAGGGTTCAATCCCAGGTCGAGTCATACCAAAAACTCAAAAAATGGTACTTAATGCTGCCTTGCTTAGCACTCAGCACTATAAGGTAAGGATCAAGAGTGTAATAGCTATTGAAAAGGGAGCCTTCGGGTCACCCCCGACTAATGTCGCTAACTTTACTTATATAGTCACATACGTTTTAAAAACATGTATACGTACAAGCATCACATTTGACAGCCTCGGTATTTAAATACAAATTTAAAGGTGCTCGTTATGCAATGGTTACCGCCGTAATATACTTAGCGAACCGACTTCAACCCTGGACGAGGCTGTTTGAATTTCCCATAGCGCTAATACCCTTCCGAACGGTGTGCACCTACAATTCTCCAACTAGCAAAGGGTAAATAGTAGGGTAGACTGAGCTCTTTTGCCTTGGTATAGCAACTGGACTAAGGGAAGGAAAACTCTGTATTCAAACCTGTTAAATCCCGCTTAAAAATTGAGCTTGTATGACATACTGCTCGAGCGGAAAAGTTCGTAAATACGTATATTCAAATTTTAGTATATACATATATATATACGTATACACAGTAATATGTGCGCATACATTAATGTGTACATACAAATGTCTTAATGTTCGTATATATATATATATATATATATTCCTGTTGTTTATATATATATATATATATATATATATATATATATATACGCCACATACATATGTATTTATATCTATGTCTATATATGAACATATATATATATATATGTATATTAATGAATATACACAGACATATATATGGGCGGCCCGCGTAGTGTAATGGATAGCAAGCTTGACTAGCAAACTTGCAACAGTGAACTCAAGGCTCATTAGGTACCCCATTTATTCAACCTTGTGCCACACGTAAGCAATAAGCTTCGTAAATTACTACCCGGACATAGATAGATAGATAGATAGATAGATATGTTCATATATATATACGCATACACAGTTTTAAAACGTTCGACGATATGTTAAATCGTTAATACGTACTATTTATTAAAACATCACCCACGTTGTTGGAATATCTCACAAGGTCGGATTAACATAGTATGCCCGACAGGAAGCAAGCCTCCCGAAGATTGGTTCAAAAATTATTCTCATTTCCTGTTAACCTTCCCCTTCAGGTGGGTTTCCAGGGCTCTTAACCCTTTTAGGCGAAGTGACTGGTGGTGTTTTTTTAGGAACACCACCTAAGATATAAACATTACTACACAAAACACCTGCCAAATAACAGCATTAATGAGCATTACCAACGTGCAATGTATATTATATGCAATAACAAATGGCGTTTATCACAGTTATGAGACATTTTACTTGAAGCTTTAATAATCAGGTTTTAATCAATAACTGTCCTATACTGTAATTATATTATTTTAGTATCTCTCTCTCTCTCTCTCTCTCTCTCTCTCTCAGATACCTCCCCACATATATATATATATATGTATATATATATATTATTAAAATTTGTTCTTAATTCTTCATTTAAGAAATTTATTCTTATTCTAAAAACTTGATATTTGTCTCTGTCTCCCACCAGACAGAATTTGACCCAAGGTCAAAAGACCCGAAGGTCGATTATAGTGGGGATTTAGAGGAGGCATGAGCCGAGTCTCGAGCTCTGCTTGACTATGCTGCTCATCGACCCACTTAGTGCAATGTGGGTTCGATGAGCCTAGCTGGACTTGAACCCAAATCTGAGTCCAGGCACGTATGCCTGATAATAGCTTGAACTGGACAGCAAGATCCAGTGCTATACAAGGGTGACAAAGGTGTCTATGATGCAGCTAGCCCATCCGAGGGTGGCTCAGTCTGCCACTGAACTTTGACCGTCGCCACTCATGCCAGAGAGTCCACTGAAAAGCCTCCACGCGAAACCCAGTGGCTAATAAAACTTATTTTAAAGAACTTACACACATCACTATTGCGTATCCAACACACACACACACACACACACTTATATATATATATATATATATTATCAAACTGTTTCGTTCTATCACAACTCTTCAATGTAGCTAGAGACGCAAGATGCTTCAAGCTGAGATCGAAACCAGGCTGATTTTAGATCAGTCGTCTATCTTACCCCAGGCCATCGTCATTCTCAATGTTAACGATGGAATTGTTTACTTATATCTTTTTACTTAACCAGCAAATTCCCCACGAGAGTGCTAAACCTACAGGAGAGGGGAGCATATATATTGTTATCCACAGACAGATTGTTTCGTTGTATCACAACTCTTCAGTATGGCTAGATACGTGAGATGCTTCAAGCGGGGATCGAAACCCGGGTGACTTTACGTCTGTCGGATATCTTACTACAAAGCCATCGTGTGTAAGTTCTTTAGAATGATGTTAATTTTCTTAGATGAGGAATTATGAACAAATTGGTAAAGACATCATTAATGCGCGGCCAGAAAAACATAAATCCTTTTAATTCTTATATAATGTTACTTAGGTTGATTGTAGAAAATATTCTGAAACCACAATCATATTCATTTTTTTTTTTTTTTTTTTTTGCAGGGGGTCTTGTTTTGCTTGTTTTTCGCAGGATTGCAAATTGAAACCCTCTTCGAAAAAATATCTCCACAAAGTATGGGTACTATGTCTAGTATATATATATATATATATATATATATATAGATGTCGGTGTTTTAGTTTGTTGATGTGAGCGTGTGGGTTGATTAGTCTTTTGGCACTTGTGATCAGTTTTAACACTTCAGCTCCACCATCACATCCAAACCAATATGGCGTCTGTTCAAAGTATTCGATTTGTGTTCCGCTGATTCGATTATGTCTCATTAGGCTTCCGTAGTATCCACCTTTCCCCTTTTGCTCCGACGCCAGAGTCCAAATTCGCTATCTTCCCTTTTCTACGGAACTGACACTGTCCAAAAATTGGAAAGTTTCAAAGAAGGGTGATCGATTTACTGACTTCAATCTTCGTGTCTCTCAGCTTCCCGAAGAAAAAAAATTGCTTTCAGTAACAAAAAATTTCAATTCTCTGAAAGAGGACAAGTCTATTATAACAGAAATGTACTTTCGAAGTTATTTGCGACGTGACAATTCGTGAATGAACTGCTACATGTTCATATTTTTCATTAGAATTATTGTTTGATTGATTTTAATGGAGTTTCAACTTGTTTAGAGTTATTTTATGTCTAGACAACCGGCTCATTGGCCTAGTGGGTAGAGTGTTCACCAATGGTCAGGGAGACCTGGCTTCAATCCCAGGTCGCGTCATACCAAAGGCTTTAAGAATGGTACTTGATGCCTGCTTGCTTAACACTCGGCAATATAAGATACGTATCAAGGATAAAGTGGCGCAATCCAGAGAGAGAAATAGCGCCCTCCCTTCATCTCGGTGTAGTAGCTATTGAAAAGGAAGCCTTCTGGTCACCCTCGACTACGGTCGCCAACTTTACTTACTTTACTTATGTCAAGACTTTCGGGAAGTGTGTTCATTGTACGTTCATATTGACATTTTTTTGTGTTTTTCTTAAAAGTTTTTTTTTTTGCACACGATCCTAACGACTAGAAATGATTATTAAAAAGATCTATTTGACTCATAGATGAAACTTTAGGTAAGTACTGCCACTTTGGGTCAGAGTGGATCTGAGAGTAATGGATCCGAAGAGGTACTCCACATTTCTCAAGATCTCCGGAACTGAGCCTTGCCATCAGATCCAGTTTAGTGTCATACACTAAGCACCCATTTTTGGCGGGTCTTACTTCTCTACAGGTGATACAGTCAATCTATGTACAACAGGAGCACGAGAATAAAAGGGAAATTTTGAAGCAGGATCAGTAAGTATCGAGACTGAATCTTTATTTTATTTGGTTTGGTTTCTTTGTTTAATGGCATATCAACCTTTTTTAGGTTATTTAATGCCAAAGCCATTCTCATAGAAGAACAGTAGTGGTACTATTTAACCCATAGCTGGGAGGATAAGGAGTTTCATACCTTTCCCAAGGGTATTTGTCTGAAAGTGAACGTAATAGCGCGACTGGAGTACGAACTCGCTTACTAAGATTCCGCAGTCCATCGCTTTAACCATTACACCACGAGGACACCCCCTTTATTTTATTTGATTCTAAATTCAAATAATAACGTGTGTATAGCTGAACAAGTTATACGATAAAGTGGTGATATCTAGCCGTCTAGATAGGTCAGTGTATAATTCTTGATAGATATTTATCAGCATTTGTTTTATGAAAGATAGTATTTGCGCAAGTGTAGCGCTTATCATACTCTCAAACCTAACCAAATTTTGAGCAACATTTCCTCCTTAAATTAATCTCAAAAGAAACAGTTTAGAACGAAATACGTCATATTATGTGTACTGAATGCCAAGGTTAATATTTTGAAACAAATCAAAGAGACATTCATTGTGAGAGGTCCCCGCCGGCTTTCTCGAAACCTACGTATGGCACTAGACCTTGCTGTCTAGTTCAAGCCATAACCCGGCATACGTGCCCGGACCCACATTTGGGTTCGTGAAACTGCTTGCCTCATCAGGCTCACATTGCACCAAGTGAGCCGATGAGCAGCATAGACCAGCAGGGTTCGAGTCTCGGCTCGTTCCCGACCTCCCCCTCTCCTTTATCCCCACTTTAATCAGCCTTCGGGCTTTTGACATTGTGTCAAGTCCTGTCTGGTGTGAGGGAGCGACAAAGAATCAAAGGGACATTCATTGTGAGAGGTCCCCGCCGGCTTTCTCGAAACCTACGTATGGCACTAGACCTTGCTGTCTAGTTCAAGCCATAACCCGGCATACGTGCCCGGACCCACATTTGAGTTCGTGAAACTGCTTGCCTCATCAGGCTCACATTGCACCAAGTGAGCCGATGAGCAGCATAGACCAGCAGGGTTCGAGTCTCGGCTCGTTCCCGACCTTCCCCTCCCCTTTATCCCCACTTTAATCGGCCTTCGGGTTTTTGACCATGTGTCAAGTCGTGTCTGCTGGGAGGCAGCGACAAATAAACGAAGTGACATTCATTGTTCATTTCTTATCTTGGTAAATACAGCTTCATTCTCGATACTTTTTGAATACACCACTTATTTTGAAGAAAATTAACGCATCATTTATTGTTTATGTCTGTCTTGATAAATAATGGTTCATCCAATATATTTTTAACACTCTTCGTAAATCAAAAAAAAGTTTTAATTATATAATGCAATTTAACAGCGGAAGTTTTGGAGGTATTTTTTAAGAAAATCATGTTTTACTTTTTCAAAATGTTTTTTTCGGTGGGGGTTCTTTGTTTGTTTTGTATTGTTTTAGTTATTGTTTTCTTTTTAGTTTGTTTTTTTCTTGTTTTATTGTTGTTTTTAGGGGGGGGTAGGAAAATAATTTTTTTCTTTTTCGGAATGTTTTTTCGGTAGGGTTCTTTGTTTTTTTTTTTTGTATTGTTTTAGTTCTTGTTTTCTTTTTAGTTTGTTTTTTTCTTGTTTTATTGTTGTTTTTTAGGGGTGGGGGGATAGGAAAATAATTTTTTTTTTCTTTTTCGGAATGTTATTTTCGGTATGTTTCTTTGGGATTTTTTGTATTGCTTTAGTTCTTGTTTTGTTTTTAGTTTGTTTTTTCTTGTTTTATTGTTGTTTTTTAGGAGAGGGATAGGAAAATTTTTTTTTTCTTTTTCAAAATGTCTTTTTCGGTTTGGGTTCTTAGTTTGTTTTGTATTGTTTTAGTTCTTGTTTTGTTTTTAGTTTGTTTTTGTTTTTTCTTGTTTTATTGTTGTTTATTTGAAGTGGGGTAGGAAAACAATTTTTTTCTTTTTCAGAATGTTTTTTTTTTCGGGTGGGTGCTTTGTTTTGTTCTGTTTTTGTTTTTGTTTTTGTTTTTGATTTTTCTTGTTGTCTTGTTTTGTTTTGTTTTTGTTTTTTGGGGGGTTTTGGGGGTTTTTTCGATCAAATTTGTTTTTAATGAAAACGTTTCGGCCAATACATTCTCAACTTTCATTTTGATACACACCATGGACTTTAATCTTAATGGCGTTTAAATGAAACCTTTGTTTTTTGTTTTTGTTTTTGTTTTTTGTTTTTTAGATTGAATTTACGAGTTCAGTTCGCCAATTTTTTGTCTCACGGGTTGACAGAACGAGTCTAAGAATATATTGGAAAATTGAGAACCATCTGCCTTTGATATATATCAACTAGAGAGTGAGTAAGCGCTGAGAGACGGACACCTTTTTACAGTGAAATTGGCAGTATGACCCCGAGGCCTCAAATTCGATCCCACTTTAAAACTAATTTTAACCAGATATTCTTATAAAACTTTTATATTTTCCAGGCATGAACCTAAAAATTACTGAAATATTAGTTGGAAAAATAACACAAATAACGTGGCCTTAGATATACGAACGGATGGATGGACACATGATAAATTAAAATAGAATTATTATCTGACTCCTTGCAAGTTTTCTCTTCAGCTCCCCAGAACTCAGATGTTAGTAGTGCTGTGGTCTGAATGGTCTCAAATCTTCCTCTGATATTCACTTTCCACAGCGTCTTTTCCAAGCGCTTCGGAACTGTTCTAGAGATTCTAAGATTGGTATCACTTTCACCTTCATGTTCCACAGCTTTTTCATTGGAAAACTAGATAAATACCTGGATCTTGCTCTAGCAAAATCCAGATATTCGTCTCGTTTTTCTCTTTCTTTTGTCTTTAATTTGTGTTCCGCTGGGAGGGCAAAGCCAACGAGATGGACAAGTACTTCCTGTCAACTAAAACTTTATCTGATATTCTGATTAGGTTGGCTTTATGGCATATCAACTACTGTAGGATTTTAACGCCAAATCTATTTTTATTCATATAAACAGTTTATTTCTAACAATTCAGTTTAAGTATAGTTTTTTGTTTACACACAGTTAAGTGTTAAACAGTTCTATTTCAAACCATTTTGTTTAACATAAGTACACAGTTTCAAAGTCAAAAAATAGTTCCATTAAAAAGACTTCAGTTTAGCATAAGTACACAGTTTAAATGTTAAAAAATGGTTAATTTCAAACAATTCAGTTTAGCGTAATTATACAGTTTACTTCTATTTTACCAATAGGTAGGAACCTATCAGGTACTACCACTTCAGGCCAGAGTGTACCTGGGAGCGATGGCAATAAAGGGGTACTCTGCATCTCTAAAGCTCCAGCACCATTGGAGTCTCACCATCACAGATGCAGGCAGTGTATTCTACAGCTCCAACTGACTTGGCCACTGATTTTCTGTGCGAGATTGAATGATCCATTTGTATCCCAAAGTTGCTGATGATTTTCTGCGTCATATTTATGCAGATTCTGGTTTGTGGTTATAGTATTTGTTTGTCAGGAGAAATTTCATTTTCTTGCACAATGCCCATTGGATTAACTTCCACATCCATTCATACCTGTTCTTCCATTTCATTTGTATTAGTCAGTCGCGTTTGCTTTTTTGATTAACTGTTTCATTTCTACCACACGATAACCCACACCTGCTATTCTTTTGCGTATTATTAATGCTCACATTGACATAATGACGTTTTTTGTGCTGCTATTTATAAAGATTCAGTTTCTTTCTTTTGGTTACAACTTTTTAGCCATGCCTTTGTCACATTGTGTGCAATTTCCTGGGTTTACAGTTATCATTATTATTTGTTCACTTTTGAGAGTTTTTCAAACCAGCGTTAGTTAATGGTTTCTCACTGAAATTTGATTGGTTTGGTTTGGTTTCTTTGTTTTAATGGCATATCAACACTTTGTAGGTTATTTAATGCCAAAGCCATTCTCCTACAAGAACAGTAGTGGTACTATTTAACCCATAGCTGGGAGGATAAGGGGGTTCATACCTTTCCCAAGGGTATTTGCCCGAAAGTGAACGTAATAGCGCAACTGGAGTACGAACTCGCGTACTACGATTCCGCAGTTCATCGCTTTAACCATTACACCACGAGGACACCCCCCACTGGAATTTGAGTGACTACAAGTTTCCTCAAGTCTCCAGGACTATTCTCAGTATTCTGTCCGATTTCAATAATGCAGTAGTTTGGATTGTCTCCAATCCTCCTCTGATTTACCAATCCTCCAGTCCTTGTACTAATCCTTTAGTGACTGTACCAAGAGCACCAATTACAATTGGTATTTTCGTCACTTTCATGTTCTACAGATTTTCAATTCCTATGCAAGGTTAAGGTACTTATTATTATTACTCATTAGAGATTTTCACATCAGCGTAGGCTGATGGTCTTTCACTGGGGATTGAGTGATAGCAAGTCTCCACGAGTCTCCAGAACTCTTCTCAGTATTCTTGCTGTTTTCAATAATGCTGTTGTTTGGATGGTCTCCACTCGGCCGCCAACTTCCAAATCTTCCAGGCCCTTTAATAATCCTTTAGTTACCGTGCCAAAAGCACCAATCACAATTGGTATAATTGTCACCTTCATGTTCCATAGTTTTATCAATTCTCTAGCAAGGTCGAGGTACTTATTTCTCTTTTCACATTCTTTCAGTTTTATTCTGTGGTCTGCCGGGACAGCAAAGTCGACAATTTTGCAGATTTTCTTTTTTTTTTTTTTTTTTTTTTTTTTTTTGGTTGTTGATTATTTTAAGGTCTGGTCTTCTGGCCGAGACTCATTAGAGTTTTAGTTGATGGTTTTTCACTGGAGTCTGAATGACAGCAAGTCTCCTCAAGTCTTCAGGACTATTCGCGGTATTCTGGTCGTTTTGAATAATGCTGTAGTTTAGATGGTCTCCACTCGTCTTCCTACCTCCAAATCCTCCAGTCCCTTTAATAATCCTTTAGTTACTGTACCAAAAGTTCCAATCACGATTGGTACAATTGTCACCTTCATGTTCCATAGTTTTTTTTTTAAATCCCATAGCAAAGTAGAGTTACTTATCCTTCTTTTCGCATTCTTTCAGTTTTATTCTGTGGTCAGCCGGGACAGCAAAATACACAATTTTGTAAATAGTCTATTTTTGTTGTTGATTATTATAAGGTCTGGTATTCAGGCCGATATTAGGTGATCCATCTGTATGTCAAAGTCCCAAAGGAGTTTATGTGTGTCATTTTCTAGGACAGATGCTGGATTGTGCACATACCATTTGTTCATATGGTCAAATTTAAATTTCTTGCACATCTCCCTGTGGATAACCTTGCCCACCCAGTCATGTCTAGTCTTATACTCCTTCTGTGCTAATTTGCTGCATTTGCTTATTATGTGATTGATGGTTTCATTTCTATCACCACATAACCTACATTTGCTATTTTGTTGCGTCTTATCTATTCTCGCTTTGGTGTAATTGGTTCTTATGGCGTTGTTTTGTGCTGCTATCCTTTTCTTAGTCACGTCCAGGTTTTCTCGTGTGAGATTTTGTTTATTGGTCGTTTGAAACGCCCATACAGTTGTTTTTCTTCCCATTTTTGTTTCCTAGTTATTGTCATTCTGTTGGCTATCGTGTTGTTTGTATCGTTTCTGATGGCTGTAATCAATCCTCCTTTGTGTTTTTCTATGTAGTCCTGGAGTCGGTGTATCGATGCGCCAACGCTGTCATCAGTGCTAGCAAGTCCTCTTCCTTCCCCCTTTCTTGGATCAATCTTTAAGCGGAGTTTAACAAGTTTGAAGTCAGAGTTTTCCTTCTCCTAGACTAGTTGCCTCACCAAAGCTGAAGAACCCAGTCTGTCCTACTATTTGCCCATAGCTGGAGGGAGAATAATTGGATTCATACCTTTCCCAAGGGTATTAGTGCTATGTGAAATGCAATCAGCCTCGTCCAGGATTTGAAATCGTATCGCCGTGTCCATTTCCTACGACGATAACCATTACACCACGGGCACCTTACTGGAGATTGAGTGACAGCAAGTCTCCTCAAGTCTCCAGGACTCTTCTCAGTATTCTTGCTGTTTTCAATAATGCTGTTTTTTGGATGGTCTCCACTCGGCCGCCAACTTCTAAACCTTCCGGGCCCTTTAATAATCCTTTAGTTATCGTGCCAAACACATCAATCACAATTGGTATTATTGTCACCTTCATGTTCCATAGTTTTTTCACATCTCGAGCAAGGTTGAGGTACTTATTTTTCTTTTCACATTCTTTCAGTTTTATTCTGTGGTCAGCCGGGGCAGCAAAGTCGACAATTTTGCAGATTATTATTATTATTATTATTATTATTATTTTACTCCTTTTCGAGTTTTTCACACCAGCGTTAGTTGACGGTTTTTCACTCACGTTCGAGTGACAACAAGTCCCCTTAAGTCTCCAGGACTCTTCTCCGTATTCTGGTCGATCTTAATAATGCTTCTTTTTGGATTGTCTCTTCTTGTACTCTTGCGGAGTACTCCTTCATTGCTATCGTTATAAGTAACGATAGCAATGAAGGAGTACTCCGCATTTCATAAGCTCTTCATCAGATCGTTTAATGCTATATCCAGGACACTAGTTGTCGCGGGGGATGTAGCCCTCTGCAGAAGTGCAACTGGTGTATTCAACAGCTCAGCCAATTAGGCTGGCCTCATTAATGGGTCACCAATAAGGATCAAGAACTTTATACAAACGAGCTTTGTAAAGCAGTAATTTATTTACTTGTATCGTACTTTTATTATTTGGTTTGGTTTCCTTTATTATTTTAACTGCATGATAACTTCTTGTGTGTAATTTAATTCCAAATTATGATTAATTTGACAATGGTTTCATAGTTGATGGATTTTAACGACGTGTCAACCCGTCTAAGTTTATTTCAAGCCTAGAAGTTAGTGGGGGTGTCCTCGTGGTGTAATGGTTAAAGCGTTGGATTGCGGAATCGTAGTACGCGAGTTCGTACTCCAGTCGCGCTATTACGTTCACTTTCGGGCAAATACCCTTGGGAAAGGTATGAGCCCCCTTATCCTCCCAGCTATTGGTTAAATAGTACCACTACTGTTCTTCTAGGAGAATGGATTTGTCATTAAATAACCTGAAAAGAGTTGATATGCCATTAAACAAGGAAACCAAGCCAAACCTAGAAGTTAGGTAAGTGTTCTATATTTACATTTTTGTTAACGGTTTTAACGTCTGTCGGTTGGTTGTGCTTTACATTGCATTAACCCTTGTGGGTTATTTAATGCCAAATCCTATTTATACATTTATATGAAATGTGAACGAATAGTTTGAAGGTATCAGTTTTTAAATGAATCAGATTTTATTTGGTTGCACACAGTTAAATGCTTTCAAGTATTGCTATTTAACGCTAATAATTCTATTCAGCATATATGGTTTCAAATATAATAAATGATTAAATAGTTCTATTTGACCCAACTGGTACTCCCATTCTAAATCAAAGTGAACCTGAGAGTAATGACAATAAAAGGGTACTCCACGTTCCTAAATATCTCCATAAATGGAACCTCACATGTAGTTTGATGTCATATCAAGATCCCCCGTTGGAGAAAGGTCTGACCCCACTGCAAAGATGCATTTGGCGTATTCTACAGTCTCAGCCGACAGAGTTGAAATTTGACAATGTTTCATTGTAATCATAACAATATTTTTAATGTTTCATTACATTTTTATTTGCCTTTTTCAACTGACTGTGGCCTTTGGTTTTCACAGGGTTTTTTGAGAATTAATTTTTTTATTTTTTTTATTGCGGACTTTTTGTCCTCATCTTGGTAGTTTTTGTGTTGTTTCTTCTTTCAATACGTTTCGGCCAAATTTCACCTCTGGCCTTCTTCGGGTGATTTACTGCGACCTCGGATAGGAATGCTGAGTCTTGTAACCGTATCCCCGTAAATTACTGCCTTCCATAGTTGTTGTCTATCGCACCACGTTTTTGGATAGGATTTGAAACCGCTATCTTCTGACAATGCTCACCTGGAACCGTAGAGACTCAACGCCTCTATCCACTGCGCAACGGGCCTCGAAGGGCGATCAAGGATGGATTTTTTGGTCTTATAAATCCATATCTGGTCTTCCAGAGTCGGGTCCGTACCGATTTTTTTTGTACTGGGGATACGGTTACAAGACTCAGCATTCCTATCCGAGGTCGCGGTAAATCACATGAAGAAGGCCAGAGGTGAAATTTGGCCGAAACGTAGTGAAAGAAGAAACAACACATAAAAAACTACCAAGTATTTCTATCAAATGCTAACAATTTTCACCATTATATGATTTCAAATATTTCTATCTCGTACTCACAATTTCTGAAATTGCCCAGTCGGCTAGGGCTATAGAATACACCGACTGCTTCTCTGTGGTAAGACCCCCTCCCACCGCCCCGTTAACGAGTGTCCTGTATATGACCCTAAATAATCTGGTGGTGAGGTTCCAGTAATACTGGAGCTTTGGAGAATGTGGAGTACTTCTTCATTGTCATTGCTCCCAGGTCCACTCTAGCCCGAAATAAGGTCCTATCTATGGGTCAAATATAATTAAACTGTGTACTTATGCTAAACTGAATTCATTGAAATAGAACTGTTTTGACATTTAACTGTTTGTAAACAAAAAATATACTTTTACTAAACCTAATTGTTTGAAATTTAACTCGGCGTTAAATGGCCCGAAAAGTATTGATACGCCATAAAACAAAACAACCAAACAACCAACCAATTTCTGAAAATACCATTTTGACCTGTAGACGGAAACCTTACAGCTACTACCGATTGGGGTCAGAGTAGACCTGGGAGTAATAGCAACAAAAATACAACAACATTTTCCTGAACTCCAGAACTAGTATAAGGCCATATACAAAACAACTTTTTTTTTTCGTGGAAGGTTGGGTCTTACCCCCTGTAAATGCTGTCGTTGTATTCTAAACGCCACAGGGAACGCTGTATCTTTATGTTTAAACTATACTCTAGTACTTTGATCTTGTGCCAAACTTTGTCAGATCAAAGTTAGTTCTCCGAGTTCAGGGAATACAATTGAACTGATGACTGTCGCTAATGACTGAAATTTGACTGAAGCATGACACGAAACGAAAGCCGAAAGGGACGAAATGAAAGTGACAAAGAGGAAAATTAATTTAAATTCCCCCACACACACACACACATACATTAATCAAATGAACTTCCTAGAAAACACGTATCCCCTTCTAAGATGCACACTAGGGTTTAATGCGTGACGTGCCGCACACAGAAATCAGTTCGTTCCTCTTCCAGTCACAAAGTTAAACAAGTTAAACAAATATATTCATGTTAATTAGCCAGCTCATCTTGCAAGTCATTGGATGCTCCTCCAATATTGGTTCATGCCAAAGTTGAACAAATTTAACAACTGCCAACAAGACTGACCGCCTTAGAACAATCGTCATCAGAGCTTGACTACCAGATTTTGGCATGGATACTACATCTTTTATGATTGCACGGATGGCCAACTCAGAGTGATGACAAGTTTTTCCACAGCTGCTGCAAAAGTAAAGTTGGTGACTTTAGTCGAGGGCGACCTGAACGCTCCCTATTCAATAGCTACTACACCGAGGTATAGGGGTGGACGCCACTCCATTCCCTGGATTACTGCACTTTACTCTTCATCCTTACCTTATATTGCTGTGTTAGGCAGGGAGGCATCAAGTACCATTTTTGAGTCATTGGTATGACTCGACTTGGGACTGAACCCCGGTCTCCCGGACCATTGGCGAACTCTAAACTCATTGGGCCAATGGCCCGGTTACTTTCTTGAATCTTCTTTGATGATTTAATAAAGTTTTTAGGATGCAACATATTCATTACATGTCCATAAGAGTTTGTTGGTTGATTGGTTGGTTTTACGGCGTTTCAACCCTTTTCGGGTCATTTAACACCGAATTAAATTTCAAACAATTCAATTTAGTATAAGTATAGTTTTTTGTTTACACACAGTATTCAGTCAAAAGTATTCAGTTAAATATTAAAACAGTTCTATTTCAAACAATTCAGTTTAGCATTAGTACACAGTTTAGTTCTATTTAAAAACAATTCTATTTCAAACAGATCACTTTAGCATAAGTTGGCAGTTTCAAAGTCAAAACCATTCTATTTCAAACAATTCAGTTTAGCATAAGTACACAGTTTAATTCTATTTGTCCAATAAATAACATCCTATTTGATGCTATCACTTCGGGCCAGAGTGGACTTGGGACCGATGGCAATGAAGAGGTACTCCGCATTTCCCAAAGCTCCAGCATTACTAGAACCTCATATTGTTTAGTGTCATATCCTGGACACTCGTTTGCGGGGAGGGTCTTATGCCTCAGCTGGGGTGCAGTCGGTGTATTCAACAGCCCCAGCCGACTGAGCAATGTCCATAATAGATCTCTCTAAACTGTTACGTAACATTTGTACAATAACGTTTAACTGCGCATATAGGAGATACTAATAACGGATAAACTCCTTTGTGATTCTAAAATCTACGTGCCACTCTGATTTGAAGTAAACTTTATTATAAATATCAGCAGTTGTTACCAACTCTACTACGGGAAAATATAGCATCGCAAAAGTTTAAATTCCACGTATAAACCCATCCAATAGTCTCGTCTCCGACCTCCCACTACCAGGATTGTTATCATAGTTTGTTGTTCTTATTGTTTTAGCTTTTTCTTACTACCCACCGGCAGCTTTAATAGCTCGTTTAATCTAGCCTTTTGTATTGTCTTCAATACGCGCTATTCCTCACTGTCATCGATTGATACCCTGAGTAAACTGCGATAAAAAAAAAAAAGCAATTAAAAAGATGAAATAAAATACTAATAAAAATAAAAAAAATAAAATGATAAGGTTCTAATAAGCATGATATAGGGCCAGCGAATATTTTTTCCTGGTCTACTGACAGAGATTAAACTGTTGTAACTGTTCCACTTCCTCAGACATCTCTAAGTGGGACGCTGTGCCGTGTTTTGTCTTTTAGAGGCTCTTATTTTATTTTTTATCTTTTTATGACAGCTTCATTTTAGTCTTGCACTGTGTCACAGTTTTGAAGCACCCGATAAACAGCGGAAATGTGTCTTACTTGATATATAAAAAATAAACTTATGGGGGTGTCCCCGTTGTGTAATGGTTAAAGCGATGGACTGCGGAATCATAGTACATGAGTTCGAACTCCAGTCGCACGATTACGTTCACTTTCGGACAAATACCCTTGGGGAAGGTATGAACCCCTTTATCCTCCCAGCTATGAGTTAAATAGTACCACTATAGTTGCTGGCGATTGTAGTCGACGGCGACCAGAAGGCTCCCTTTTCAATAGCTACTACACTGAGGTGTAAGGGAGGACGCTATTCCTTTCCCTGGATTTCTCCACTTTATCCTTGATACGTACCTTATAATGCTGAGTGTTAAGCAAGGGGGTATTAAGTACCATTTTTAAAGTCTTTGGTATGACGCGGCCTGGGATTGGACCCAGGTCTCCCCGGACCATTCGCGAACCATTACTGTCCTTCTAAAAATATGGATTTGGCATTAAATAACCCGAGAAGGTTGATATGTCATTAAATAACAAACAAACATAAAAAAAAAACTTAACAGATTTATAAAAGCCAAAAAAGTAAAAACATGAAATACACTCAGACAACACTTACTAGCCTTGTCGACTGGGGCTGTAAAATATGCCGACTGTATCTCTTTGGAGTGGTTAGAGCTCCCTAGCGAGGGAGTCACTAGATTTGCCACATGGTGGAAAATATATCAGGGTAAAAAAAGAAAGGGCGGTAAATCCCTCAAATAAGAAAAGGTTTAAATTCAATCACCCAAAAGAAAACTATTTTTTCAGTATTAATCAAGAAACGTGGTGGCTAACATAATGGGCTGCGACATCATACTGGGTGAGTTCGAGTTCCTGTCGGGCTATTACGTTCACTTTCAGACTAATACCCGAGGAAAAGTTATAAATCACCTCAATTAGTTAAATAGTATCACAACTCATACCTCGACCGCAGTATCACATCTATTGAAAGCGGTATCAACATACACATAGAGAATGCGTGGACTGCTTTTGACAGGTTATCGATCATAAGGATTTCTCTGATAAATCAAACGGAATTTCTCCCAAGCTTTGGTTGTGCCTGTACTGCTGTATGGCTGCACCAGATAGACTCTAAGGAAATGCATAGAGAAAAAGCTAGACGGGAACTACACAAGAATGCTACGTGCAGGAACGTGCAGGAACTCTGCTATCAGCATGAACTCTTCTTATACAAGGATGGCTTTGGCATTAAATAACCCACGAAAGTTGATATGCCGTTAAACCAAGAGACCAAATAATTTGTCAAGCTTGTTGGTGTGGTTTCAGAAGCCGATAAAAAGCTTGTCATTGTAACAAAAGTACGACTTCCATATGCCTAAAAAAAAGGAAAAAATAGCCTACTGAGACTGTAATTAGTCAAAACTCATAACATTCTAAAATATATATTGCTTGAATGTTTTCTTCTAGAACTCAATTAAGACCATGGTAATTGCAAAAACGCACACATACACACACACATACACACACACACTCAAATATATATATGTGAGTGTGTGTGTTTGTGTGTGTATGTGTGTATGTGTGTGCTGCCAGCGGAAGGCATAGAGACCCAGTTTGTTAAGATCTTAGGAGTGACGCCCATAAAGTGATATGTTATCTAAATGAAACCCTTAATTACAAAAGTGAAGAAAAAATATTACGACAGTAACGGGGTTGATGGCTATGATGTCTAACCAAAATTATAAGATGGCTTTGATTTTCAGAGAAAATTCCCACGATTTTTTGACAACCTTGTGAAGTCGGGGCGATCGTTGCTGATAGCCGCCCAAAGAGCCAAGGCAATTTTGTATTAAGTTCTCGTTGTTTCGCAACAACTGACTGCGTGTTTACAAAGCGTTACTTTTGGTCATTAGATGGGTCGTTTACTTACCGTACTGCTGCTGCTGCTGCTGTGCTGTAAGTATCAAGCAGAAAAGCCAACCGTAGAGACGTGGATACCTTGTTAAACTCACAAGCCATTGTCTCTCTGCGGGTTCCAATTAATACCAGAATCAAATGTTTTGCTATATATTTTTTGTGTGTGCTAGTTTGCCGCGCTTATATCATGAGATTCAAGCAGTTTTAGCCACACTGAAAGGTCCCTCCTGTGGTTGCTAGTATCGGGTTAGTCGGTACGCTGATTTATTGTTCATTGTTTCATTTGTGGTTAAAAGCCGCACAAATGAACGTGAAAAGTAATTTATACTTTACGAGCTGGAACTGGGGTAAAACGCAGCGGAAGCAATCAAAAACATTAGTTATGCGAAAGGTGAAAGCGTAGTTGTTCCCAATACAGTAACCAGATGGTTCAAGAAATTTCGTTCGATTTTCAAGAACCCCAATGATTGGACAAGGTCAGAAAGGCCTAAAAGCATAAATTTGGTGGTTGTGCTTCAAGTGACACAGACAAATCCAGCAATTTATATCAAACTGACCGGTCGCCAACTTTACTTACTTACCCCTATGCACAAGCTGAATGCGACACAAGGTCAGTTTGTAAGCGGAGTTTCACAGGTTTTTTAAGTTTTTCTTTCCCCATAGAAATGTTTTGTTTTTTTTTCAAAAATATTCTTACTTATTAAATGACCCTCTCTCTGTCTCTATCCCATAGATAGAATACCATACCCAGGTTAAAGAGCCCAGTCTGTCTTACAATTTACCCATATCTAGAGAGAGAATAGTTGGATTCATACCTTTTCCAAAATGCGAACAGTTGAACTGGAGCTAAACTCTTGTAGCTGAGTCCATTTCTTTCGACGGTATCCACTACACCACAAACACCTCCTCAGAGAGACAAATCCGGCTATTAGCACGGAGAAAGTATGAAGCGAGTTTGGAATCGCACTGGCCAGTGTGGTTCGTCACTTTCATGACCTCAGTAAAAGCATCCTCAGTGACCTAATCGTTCCTCACGTTGCCAAAATATTGCAAAATGTTTCCCTCAGCAACGTAAAACTTCATACAAAAGTCCGTAGACTTCAAAATCAGTGGTGCTTATTCCTAAGAAGCAAGGTACTCATTCTTTCTCTATAAAACGTATTCCGTTGAAAATGAAAATTATATTATTCATAAGGTTTAAAGTATTGTTCATTTTAACGCGTCATTCTTTTCTTTATCTATTTATTTATTTATTCATTTTGAATTCTAGTTCACATGGAAATGTAAAGCGTTAACTCTGAGAAGTGACAGCCCAGTGCACTGTGGCTGTAGAATACACCGACTGGATATCTGCAGAAAGGTAAGACCCACCCCCAACAAGTATCCAGAATATGACAGTAAACAATTTGATGGCAAGATTCCAGTTACGCTTGAGCTTTGAGGAATGCAGAGCACCCTATTATTGCCATCGATTTCAGGTCCACTCTGACTCGGAGTGGAAGCACCTGCTAGACTAGAGTCACGTAGTGGGTGAGTTCGAACTTAAGTCGCTCTATTACGTCCACTTTTGGACTAATACCCTTGGATAATGTATTGATTCCTCTAATTTTCCAGCCAAAGGTTAAATAGTACCACTGCTGTTCTTGTACAAAGAGGATTTGGCATTAAATAACCCATGAAGGTTAACAGGCCATTAAAGAAATACACCAAGTCAACCAAATACATTTGACTCGTAGATGGGACCATAACAGATACTACCACTTCAGTAGGAGTGGATCTAAAAGTACTGGCAATTAACGGTTACTATCTATATATCCAGAACTGGAGACCCACGATCTTACCCCTCTCCAAAGAATATATTCTAAGATGTATCTATTTTTGTGCGCACGTGTTTATTTACCATTGCATAAATATCAGGGAATAAAAAATTAGCTGATTGAAGAAGTTCGTTTCGGTTAATGGCAGAGAGAGGGGGGTAGTGAGTGAAAGTGTGAGGAAGAAATAGAGTATATATATATATATATATATATATATATCAGTATTTTGTTCAAATTTTAAGCACACATACATGAAGAAAAAGAAAGAGACGTGTATTTCTGCGAGCGTGTGCAAAAATTCTCAGCACCATATTTTGTTTTTCCTTCCTTTTTTCCCGAAAATTAAACGCTGAATACACACTAGAAAATTGTATTTTTTCAATAAATAAATAAAAAAGTTACAACCACACGTATATTATATATATATATATATATATATATATATATATATATATATATATATATATATATATATATATATATATATATATATATATATATATATAACCTGTGTTATTTCAAGACAGCCAGCTTCTATTCGCCTCCCCAGTTTAGCGTCTTTAAATGTCCTAAGGGGACCTGTTCTTTCATTTAACGCTACATTCTTTTCATAATGGACAGAAAGTGGCCCGCCGGATGTGTGGGCGCCGGTTCTCTTGTCCATTGTTTCATAGCCTAGCACCCCCAGCTCTTCATTCCTTCCCCAAGACTACACGTACCGTTTCGACATATTAGCCTAATCCGTCTCTCTGTCCATCCATTTATCTGGCTGGCTAGGTAAATAGAGTTAATGTACTGACCGTAGAATGTGTGAAGCAGCTGACCACTCTCTTCTTCTTCTTCTTCTTCTTCTTCTTCTTCTTCTTCTATATTACAGATGAATCATATTGCTAGAATGTTAAACACGTTTTATTTTATTCTATTCTAATTCACTTTTTGAAATTATTTTTAAACACGTTGAGTATATCGAATAGTTTGATAAAGAAAATGGTTTGGTTTGGTTTGGTTTAGTTTGGTTTGGTTTCATGGCATATCAACCATTGTAGATTACTCAATGCGAAATCCATTTTAGGGAATGAAGTAGCGCCCTCTCCCACACCTTGGTGTAATAGCTTTTGAAAAGGGAGCCTTCGGGTCATCCTCGACTAACTATTTCAAATAATTCAGTTTAGCATAAGTACACAGTTTAAGTGTCAAAAACAGCTCTATTTCATACGATTCCGTTTAGCATAACAATAGTTTTTTGTTTACACACAGATATAAAAACAGTTCTATTTCAAACAATCCAATATAACATAAGTATACTTTTTTGTTCTATTTAACCCATAGACAGTACCCTATTCGGTGCTACCAATCCGGGCCAGCGTGGACCTTGGAGCGATGGCAATAAAGAGATACATTTCCCCACAGCTCTTCGGGGGAGTCTTGTCCCTCTGCTGAGATGCAGTCGGTGTATTCTACAGCCCCAGCCGACTGGGCTAACTTGTTACAGTTCTTAGTTATATCAAGAAGAGTTTTTTTTGTATTCAATAGTACCGCGTGCAAAAAAAAAAAAATTCAAAAAAATCGACGCAAAAATAAGGATGTGAACGTACAATGTACGCAGTTACCTTATCACAAGCATAGAATAACCCAGAGCGATTGACGTGCTGTGAAAATTAATCAATCATTCTGTTAAAGATCTAAGAAGGTATCGACTTCCTATCGATTACCAATATATAATGTTTGGGACTCAGACGTAACTGTTTTAAAAAAAAATTAAGCAAATGTCTAAAATTTATGTGATGAGGTGAGTCCCCGTGGTGTAATGGTTAACGTGCTGGCCTCGTAGTGAGCGAGTTCAAACTCCAGTCGCCCTATTATGTTCACTTTTTGACTTATACCATTGGAAAAGGTGTAAAACTTCTTACCACCCCAGCTATGCGTTAAATAGTACCCCTATTATTAGTCTTCACGGATGGCTTTGGCATTAAATAACACATGAAGTTTGATAAACCAGCCTATAAACAGGAACTTGTTTTTATTTTAACTGTTGGATGTGACTACATTTCTTTATACTTCTGTGTACATAATCACAAAATTAACGGAAGTTTTCTTGATTGAATTATTCTATACAAGCACCAATGTCAACTGAAATAAGTTTCATATTAGGAGTTACACAGTCTTCTGAAAAATTAAAAACTTCTGTCATTTTCTTGTGAATTAAATATTTCGCTCAGCGACGAAGTCGGCGAAAATGCTGGCGACAACCTGGTATTTATACTAATTAGTCTAATAATTACTTAGCTCATTTCTAGGGGCCTTCCCTCCGACCACAAACTGCACCTCTCTTCACGACTAAAAAGAGGAAGGAAATGATTGATTCCCCAGCACCTAAAACCCGGCCCCCTTTGAGAGGAATACCAACGGAATTGAGCAATTTTTTGCACAACCAGATATATTCATTTGGCTTAGTTTCTTTGTTAAATGGCATATCAACCATCGTGGGTTATTTAATGCCGAATCCATCTTAGTAGAAGAACAGGAGAGGAAATATTTAATCCGAAACTGAGGGGAACAAGAGCCGATATATGAATTTTCCTCTCTCTCTCTCTCTCTCTCTCTCTCTATCTATCTATCTATCAAAATACATTTATTACTTTGATGGTGCAAAAGTTTCCAGCATATAAATTCAGAACAGGATTAAATAGTAACAAAGTCATTAATTCATTTCTCTTGGTTTTCTTTAAGTCACCTTGCGGTTAAACTGTATTTCATCAAAAAAGAACGATTTTGGTTTTAATTCCTTAAGAAGAAATTCCAGACTAAATATTAATTTTTCCACATAATCTTCACCTTCGCCCATACAGTCAGTTCAGTGGCGAATTGATTGATTGATTTTAACGGCATTTCAACCCGTTGCGTGTAATTTTATTGTTTGGGGTTAGGGAATTGTGTTCCTTGTATATTTTTTTAATTTTTTATTCGTTTTTTTTTTTTACATAAGTAAAGTTGGTGACCGTAATTGAGAGGGGCGACTCGAAGCTTCTTTTTTCGTTAGCTACTTCACCGAAGTGTAGGGGGTGCTACTGGATTGTTCCACTTTACCCTTGATCTGTACCTTATAATGCTAAGGGTTAAGCAAGGCGGTATCGAGTACCATTTTTTTAGTCTCGACGTGGGATTGAACCCCAGTTTCACCGGCCATTGGAGGACACTCGACCGACTAGGTCAATGTGCTGGTATTTTCATATACCGCTATTTGATATCAAGTACTCTTTTTTTAGTAAAGATAATTTGCATACTGTTGTATGCTTTCAAATATTTTCATCCATTTCATTCATTTCTATTTAATGCTAGTCATTTGTTTTGCTTACAGTTATATGGTCTCCAGTAACTAATAATAATCCTTAATAAACAATTATAGCTTCAAGTGACTATTCTTAATACAAATAATTCACAGTTATATACAAATTATTCCTATCTAATACAATTAATTTGCACGCTGTGGTATGGATTCAAGTATTCCTATCTAATATCTATTATATGGTTTCTAGAAATTATTTCTATTTAATAATAATTATTTGTTTGTAAACAGTTATAATAATTATTTGTTTGTAAACAGTTATATGATTTTAAGTAACCAATAATAATCTTTATCAAATAATTCATTTGTTTTCAATTATATGAGATCAAATATTCCTTTCTAATACAAATAAGTTATACACCTATATAGTTTCAAGTAAGTATTCGTCTTTGATAATAATAATCATTTATTTGTACACCCGAATATTTCTGTCCAATACTGATAATTTCCAAACAGATCTATTTTGTCAATAGATGATACCTTAATTAGTACAACCACTCTGATTCAGAGCGTGTTGTATCGCAGAGAAAAATAACAACACTGATGTATAAAAATATAATCAGCTTCTTTTGTTTTATTTTTATTATCCAAAATGTACAGACGTGTAAAGTAAGAGAAAGTCGAAAACGCCTAAGCTGCACTCACAAGGACCGAGGTACGAATCTTCAGTAAAGCTTCTTCTCTTCCTCCGGTTCAGG
>CAUZXS010003262.1:0-44152 GCA_963585895.1 Sepioteuthis lessoniana | reverse complement strand
AGTTTCAGTTAACCAAGGGGACTGATAAACAGTAAATTACATATAAGATTTAATTAAGAGATTATAGACACTATATATATATATATATATACACACACACACACACACAAACCAAGTGGTTTCTTTACTTTTTGAGCAGAGTAAACATCAAATTACATTTTCAAGATGGGTTGAGAAGAAATATGATATTATTTGGAAATCAGTATAAGAATATGAAAAAAGGTAGATAAGATCCCTCCACTCCTCACCAAACCAACTTTCCTCCTCTGTGTGTGTGTGTATGTATGTGTGTGTGTGGGGGGTATGTGCAGAAGGTCTTGGGTTACTCTTTTGTTTTGTTTTTTTAAGTGACAAATGGATTTTCTTTAGTCTCTAACCTGCACCCCCCAATTCCCCATTCAGACAAGAGAAAGCAGATATTGAATGCTGAATAGGGCATGAGGCAGTAAGGGGGGAGAGAGAGAGAGAGAGAACCTGAAAGGTTATTTTATGGAATAGTAGAATACATAGAGAAAGATGAAAAGCCTACATCTAAATCAGGATAAAATATGAAGGACATTTTGACATCTTAACATCTCTATGTAGTCATTTATTAAACTTAGCTTAGTTGAGAAGAAAGATTTAAGTATGAGGCAACCAACGAGAATCAAATTTCAGTTGTTAAAATTCAGCCATCATGAAGAGCTCATAGTGAAAGATCAAAATTCTGCAGGCAAGTATTTAATTACCTTCCAACCAAGTCAGTAAATGACACAGGGTCATTTTATAGCGGGGTACCACACACGAAGTGAGACTCATGCATAGTTAGACCAAAAATGCTTGGTCCCATCGGCATTTCACTTTTGGGGTGCCTCTGGACTCAACCCTACAAAGCAGATACATTATTTAACATCAGGCACCCAGTGAGAAGAGAATTTACTAACATTGATCTGTTAGCTTGTTAACTATTACACCAATGAGGATGACCATGAATGCAGCAAACGGGTACAAAAAGAATACTAAGTATGACTAGGAAGAAAAACTGATCCACTGGGAACTGTGCAAGAGATAAAAATTTGGTCATGCTGACAAAACCAGAATCTATCCAAGCTAATAAGACAAAATTCTCTGGGAGATACAAATGGACCACAAATCCTGACCAGACCGAGTGTTAATTAAAAAGAAAAGAACTTGTCATCTGGTGGATTTTGCTGCTCCAATGAAGCATAGAGTGAAAATAGGAGAAAGTAAACAGATCTTGCCTGGGAGATGAAAAGCTGTGGAACATAAAGTCTGTATTCATCAACCCTTCCACCAGAAGCAACCCAAAGTCAATTTTTAAGTGGAGTACAATTGGGGTTTGAAATTGCTTTTTCCTTCCTTCCCTGAGACCAGTTGCTATGCCAAGGTTAAAGAGTTCTATTTGACCTGCTAATTATCTAAGAGAATATTTAAATCCAAGAGTGAATGATCCTCAAAGGTCGGGAAAAGAGATTGGGAGAATTGGAGATCAGAGGAAGAATCAATATCCTCCAAACCACAGCTCAGAAGAGTCCTGAAGACCTGAGGAGACTTGCTGTCATTTAGTATTCCATTAAAACTTGTGTAAAAACATTCAATGAAAAAAAAATAACAGAGTTTGGCTATGGAGATTTCAACCCGATGGCAGCATCTTCATCATTGTACCAACAGAGTACAAATACATACCAAACTCCTGCTACAAGAAGTATGTGACACAGGGTCAATTTTTAGGTTAGTTGGGCTTTAAGCCATATCAACCTTTGTAGGTTATTTAACACCAAATCCATTTTTATGCAAATAGTTCTATTTCAAACAATTCAGTTTAGCATGAGCACACAGTTTAGTTGTCAAAAACATTTCTATTTCAAGCAATTCAGTTTATTCAAACAGTTCTAATTCAGCTAATTCAGTTTAGTAAAAGTATAGATTTTCTTTACACATAGTTAAATGTCAAAACAGTTCTATAGTAAACAATTCAGTTTAGTGTAAGTAGAGTTTCAATATCAAAAACAGTTCCATTTCAAATAATTCAGTTTAGCACAAGTACACAGTTTAATAGTCAAAAACATTTCTATTTCAAGCTATTAAGTTTAGTCAAACAGTTCTAATTCAAAGAATTCAGTTTAGCATAAGTATGCAGTTTAGTTCTATTTAAGCCATAGACAGGGCCCTGATCAGGTGCTACCACGCCAGGCCAGAGCGGACCTGGGAGCAATGGCAATGAAGGGGTACTCCACATTCCCCAAAGTTTCAGCATTACTGAAGGTCAATTTTCAAGTAGAGTAAACATGTATATTATCCTAAGAAAAATGGTTGGTTTCACGGCATGTCAATACCTATTGGTTGGGTTTTATGACACATCAACCTTTCTAGGGTATCTAATGCCAAATCCTGTGCGCATATATATATATGATATGTAAACAGATAAGTTGTAGGTAACATTTTAAACAAGCCAGAGCACATTTGTTAGCACACAAATGGTTAAACAGTTCTATTTGACCCATAAATGGGACCCTAATAGGTACTACCACTGAGTGAGAGTGGACCTGGGAGTAATGGCAATGAAAGGGTACTCTATGTACCATAAAGCACCAGAACTGAAGCCACACCATAAGATGGTTCAGTGTCATATCGAGGATACTCGTTAGGGGTGGAAGTGTTACTCTTCTGGAGTGGTGCAGTCATCATATTCAACAGCACTCTGGGTTGAACATTTGTTGGGTTTATATTTTATGCAAAAGTCAGTTTAGCTATTTGTAAAAAAAATATAATGACCCAACATCACAACCATAAGCAGGGTGTGATATAAGATAAATTTTTAAACAGAATAAACCTGGTATGAACTCAGAGTTTTCTTTCTCTAAGACTGGTTGCTTAACCAAAAGTAAAGAACTTGGTCTGCCTTACTATTTGTCAATAATTGGGGTGAGAGGGAGAATAAATGGATTCATGCCTTTCTCAAGAGCATTAGTGCAAAGTAAAATGAAAACAACCTTGTCCAGGATTTGAACTCTGGTCACTAATTCCATTTCCGACAGCAATAACTATTACACTAAGTGCATCTACCAATTAATATATAAAAATATAATTTCAGTTTTGGTTTGCTGTCATTGTAACTGTGTCAGTACTACTATATGAGTGCACCACTTTGACTAACAAATCACTTTTAGAAAAAGCAAGAAAGCTGCATAATGTTTTGAAGAAACCCTGGAGGCAACATCTAACAGAACAGCAGGTTTTCGACCACTTACCTCCCATCTGACAAAATATCCAAATAAGTTGAGCAAGATATGCTAAGGACAAACTTATATTCTCCAATGGACTCCAACATATGGACATACCAGTGTTGGCCAACCAGAAAAAAACAAAAAAACATTTGTCATCACTGTGTAGATAGAGGACCTTGCCTAGAGTGATTTCTGATGACACTAAAGCAAAAAGCATCAATGATTTATGCAGTGATTTGAAACATTAACCAGATGAGGGACAGTCAAATGCTATTGTTGGCTAAAAATGAGATGAAATTAATGCCTATCCTTTTCATGCCAGTAAGTAAGTAAAGTTGGCGACCATAATCGAGGGTGACCTGAAGGCTCCCTTTTTAATAGCAACTACACCAAGGTGTAGGAAAGGGCACAACTCCTTTCCCTAGATTGCTACACTTTACCCTTGATCCATACCTTATAATGCTGAGTGTTAAGCAAAGAGGTATCAAGTACTATTTTTCGAGTCTTTGGTATGACTCGAACCTGAGATTGAACCCCAATCTCCTGGGTCATTGGTGAACACTCTAACCATTAACTACATAAAAATGCTGTAATTCAGCCCAATCAGTGTTCAAAAAATTGTGTTAAATGGTCTTATTTGCCTTTCTTTTTGCCTAAATAAACTTAGTGGAGGCACTCAGAGTGTAACAGTTATTACCATAGGAGGTGGACTGTTACTCGAGTTCAAATACTGAACAAGACTGCTTGAATTTCACATAGCGCTAATACCCCTGAAAATATTAGTTGTCTAAATTTCTGAGACGAAGTTTGATGATTCTTATCATTAAGGGTTTTCGGACTATTGTCTTCATCTTTATTGTTATTTCCACAACTTTTTGGCTGATATGTCCTCCGGCCTTCTTCAGGTGTTTGAACTTGGGAACCTTTGCAGAACTTCTAACTACATCCTTTATTGAATCCACAGAGGTCGCCTGTTCTGATTCTGTTAGCCATAACTGGGTACAAGTGTTAAGTATTCCTGTATTGTTACTTTCCAGCAGTCAGGATTGAACCTCCAGATGATTGTCCCCTTAGAAGCTTAGGGAACCAATGCCTATAACCGTTACGCAATATTATGCTGCTGGACAATTCAGAGTGAATTTTTAGGACTTATAAACTTAATGTTCTTACTTGACTAGGATTACTACTATTATGTATGATTTTTTTACCTGTGCTCATATTCAGATTTTTTATTTTTTTAAAAATTTATTTTTTCCGTGAAGGTTCCCAAGTTCGCCAAACATCTGAAGAAGGTGGGAGAACATATCGGCTGAAATGTTATGGAAATAACAATAAAGATGAAGACAATAGTCCGAAAACCCTTAATGATAAAAAACCCTGAAAATAGTATGAATCTAACTATTCTCCTTCCAGCTATGGGTAAATAGTAGGGGGAGACAGGACTCTTTCACTTTGGTATGTCAACTGATCTAGGAGAAGGAAAACTAAATTCAAACCAGCTGTAAACCTGCAGAAGGATGGGGTTTGCCAGGCTATTCTTGCCAAAGATACACTACATGAGTAGTGCCCCTCACCCAATGATCAAACAGGATTAAGAATTTAGTTTCATTGCCCCCCACCCAACCTTAAAATTATATTGTATCACCCATAGTGCCCTTGAACACTGTCTCAATCTCTTGATAGTTCACAGTGGGTATGACTGGACATATTGACAATCATAACTCTACATAGATTACTTATTTTGGTTCTTTTCTTTAATGAAATATCAACCTTTGTGGGTTATTTAATGCCAAAGTCATCCTCGTAGAAGAAACAGTAGTGATATTATTTAACCTATTGCTGGGAATGTGTGAATGACAGGTTTAATTTCTTTGTTTAATGGCATAGCAACCTTTGTGAATTATCTAATGCCAAAGCCATCCTCATAGAAAAACAGCAGTGATACTATTTAACACATAGCAAGGGGGATAAGGGTGTTAATGCCTTTCCCAAGGGCAATAGTGAATGCAATAGCATGACTGGATTTCAAACTCTCAAATTAGTCACTATGCCATAGGGATTGCTCCCATTAATTATTTTGAAGTTACAAACTTGCAAAAATAAATAAATAAAAACAATATAAACACAAACTTTGATTTTGGGCACATTGAAATTTATGAGGGTATAAAATTACTACCAACAAAATAATTGCTTGTCTTGTTACTCATTTATTGAGGGGGGGTGTCCTCATGGTGTAATGGTTAAAGCGATGGACTGCGGAATTGTAGTACGCGAGTTCGTACTCCAGTCGCGCTATTTCGTTCATTTTCGGGCAAATACCCTTGGGAAAGATATGAACCCCTTATCCTCCCAGCTATGGGTTAAATAGCACCACTCCTGTTCTTCTAGGAGAATGGCTTAGGCATTAAATAACCTACAAAGGTTGATATGCCATTAAACAAAGAAACCAATCATTTATTGATTAATGAATCAATAATACAGCAAAAAGTGGATAATGAACTCTTTAACATTTTGACAGTCAACAAAATGACACAGAAAAATGTATGATTTTAACACACTGATCTGAAATGTGGAAAATACCATCACTTGGTTTTTTTTTTTTCCGAGATTCAGGTCTCAAGAGGTTCAAGTTTCTACAGTTGTTATTTTCATCTTACTTTACTTACCCTATTCATTTAAATGACCTTTATTAAAAATTCACACAAACTGAATTAAGAGATCCTAAGGTTCAATCATTTTTCTCACGAGGTGTCCCATACTTCTGACCATGTGTCACATCTAATCTAAGCTTAATATGCTTTTATCACTTTTTTATGTGATGCGTTTACACAATCCCTCCACTATGAGTAGGTCATTTTTTAAGTCAAGTACAGCTGGTTCAAATTCATTTTTCCTCCTTCTAGACTGGTTATCAAACCAAGGCTAAAGAACCCAGTCTGCCCACTACTTAGCCAAACCTGGGATTACAGTACTGAAGTCACAATTAGTGATTTAATCATACATTTATATGATAAGTCATTAATCATGTTCAAAGTATCATGACCCCATATCTAACTCATCAGTCCTTTTCTCAATTCACTTCATAATTCAGGCCTTCTCCAAAGTGGATAAGACAGAGTGTAATAGACCTTATCCTACTGTGATAATCTACCTTATTTTATGCAGAGGAGGAAGAGGTAGATTCATGTCTCCACTCACCAGACATTTTTCTTAAATACATTTCATTAATTGTCAAGATAAAAAATATAAAATAGGACATGAAATAATAGAATATTGAAAGATTTTATTTCAAGTGACAATTAAAAACAAAATAACCCAATGTTCCATTTGAGGACATGTAAAATAAATAGGAAAATTTCATTAATACTTACATTTTGGTCAATTTAATGTATGTAAGTTGGTGACTGTAGTCAAGGGTGACCAGAGGGCTCCCTTTTCAATAGCTATTAAACTGAGGTGTAGGAGAGGGCACTATTCCTTTCCCTGGATTGCTCTACTTTACCCTTGATACGTATCTTATAATGCTGAGTGTAAAGCAAGGAGGTATCAAGTACCATTTTTTAAAAAGTCTTTGGTATGACTCGACCTGGGATTGAACCTGGTCTCCTGGACCATTGGCGAACACTTTACCCACTAGGCCAATCTAGTTATAAAGGTTAAATGAATGTTTTAGTGTATTTCCTTATAAAAATTTCATTATAAATCAGAAAATTAGAAATTAAGGCTATAATTGGTTAATATTTGTATATATACTTCAATCAATTTATATCTATCAATGTATATTCTCTTCATATTTATCTTCTTTTGTTTAAGCAATTATTACTCAATATCCTAATTTAAGGACAGTTAAAATCAATATGAAAATCTTTTTAAATTATTACATTTTGGTTAATTTAATGAAGATTTTGTATTAATAAAATTCATGTATATATTTCCAGTAATAAAGGTTAAATGAATGTTTCAGTCTGTTTACTCTCCATTTTTAATGTGTTTCAGTATAAATTGGTAAATTAAAAATTTCAATTATAATGGTTTAGTGTGTGTGTGTGTGTATGTAGATATATATACTTCAACTGGTTTATATCTCTGTATATTCTCTTCACATCTATCTATTTGAGTCTCTTCACGTCTGTCTGTCAGTCTAGCTATCTATTTGAGTCTCTTCACATCGGTCTGTCAGTCTAGCTATCTATTTGAGTCTCTTCACATCGGTCTGTCAGTCTAGCTATCTATTTGAGTCTCTTCACATCTGTCTGTCAGTCTAGCTATCTATTTGAGTCTCTTCACATCTGTCTGTCAGTCTAGCTATCTATTTGAGTCTCTTCACATCTGTCTGTCAGTCTAGCTATCTATTTGAGTCTCTTCACATCGGTCTGTCAGTCTAGCTATCTATCTGAGTCTCTTCACATCTGTGTCTATCTATTTGAGTCTCTTCACATCTGTCTGTCTATCTGAGTCTCTTCACATCTGTGTCTATCTATTTGAGTCTCTTCACGTCTGTCTGTCAGTCTAGCTATCTATCTGAGTCTCTTCACATCTGTGTCTATCTATTTGAGTCTCTTCACATCTGTCTGTCCATCTATCTGAGTCTCTTCACATCTGTGTCTATCTATTTGAGTCTCTTCACGTCTGTCTGTCAGTCTAGCTATCTATTTGAGTCTCTTCACGTCTGTCTGTCAGTCTAGCTATCTATCTGAGTCTCTTCACATCTGTGTCTATCTATTTGAGTCTCTTCACATCTGTCTGTCCATCTATCTGAGTCTCTTCACATCTGTGTCTATCTATTTGAGTCTCTTCACGTCTGTCTGTCAGTCTAGCTATCTATTTGAGTCTCTTCACATCTGTCTGTCAGTCTAGCTATCTATCTGAGTCTCTTCACATCTGTGTCTATCTATTTGAGTCTCTTCACATCTGTCTGTCAGTCTAGCTATCTATCTGAGTCTCTTCACATCTGTGTCTATCTATTTGAGTCTCTTCACATCTGTCTGTCCATCTATCTGAGTCTCTTCACATCTGTGTCTATCTATTTGAGTCTCTTCACGTCTGTCTGTCAGTCTAGCTATCTATTTGAGTCTCTTCACATCTGTCTGTCAGTCTAGCTATCTATCTGAGTCTCTTCACATCTGTGTCTATCTATTTGAGTCTCTTCACATCTGTCTGTCAGTCTAGCTATCTATCTGAGTCTCTTCACATCTGTGTCTATCTATTTGAGTCTCTTCACATCTGTCTGTCAGTCTAGCTATCTATCTGAGTCTCTTCACATCTGTGTCTATCTATTTGAGTCTCTTCACATCTGTCTGTCCATCTATCTGAGTCTCTTCACATCTGTGTCTATCTATTTGAGTCTCTTCACGTCTGTCTGTCAGTCTAGCTATCTATTTGAGTCTCTTCACATCTATCTAGCTATCCATTTGAGTCTCTTCATGTCTGTGTCTGTCTGTCAGTCTAGCTATCTATTTGAGTCTCTTCACATCTGTCTGTCAGTCTAGCTATCTATCTGAGTCTCTTCACATCTGTCTGTCTGTCTATCTATCTATCTACTTTCATTTAACCCAATGTTTTCATTTGAGAGTGAAAATAAATATGATAATCTCTTTAAATAATTACATTTTGGTTAATTTAAAGATTTCACATTGATAAAATTTATATTTCCAGTAATAAATTTAGTTTAGTTTAGTTTTGGTTTGGTTTCTTTGTTCAATGGCATATCAACCTCTGTGGGTTATTTAATGCCAAAACCACCCATCTAGTGATGCAATTTAACCCCCCCCCTAGATGGGAGGAATAAATGGGGTTCATTATACCTTTCCTAAGAGTATTCATCAAAAAGATAACGTAATAGCATGACTGGAATACAAACTCTCTTACTACAATATCACAGTCCAGCACGTTAACCATAACACCACAGGGGATTCCTCCAGTAATAAAGGTTAAACCAATGTTTCATTGTGTTTACTAGCCATTTTTATGTGGTTCCTTATTGTAAGTTCATTATAAATCAGAAAATAAAAAAATTGAATAATCATGGGTTAGGGTGTGTGCGGAAACTTCCATCTCTGCATATCTATCTATCACCGAGGGATGGCAACCAGTGTCGAAGAAGGAAAACTCTGAATTCAAACTTATTGAAATCTGCTTAAAAACTGACTTTATGTTGTATCCTACTCATGCAGACGGTTGGTATGTGTGTGTATATATATATATATATATATATATATATATATATATATATATACACACACACACACCAACCGTCTATATATATATATATATATATATATATATATATATATATATATATATATATATAAAATTTGAATAATCATGGGTTAACATAAATATCTAAGATATGAAAAGTTCTCAAAACCTCAAGAGACTAATTTTAAAGAATATCAAGAAATTGTCTTAATAGTAAGGCAAACTTAAGTACTGAACATTGGCGATTATAACATAAGTTGTTATTTTGTTTAATGGCATATCAACTTTTGTGAGCTATTTAATGCCAAATCTTTATTTTATCTTTTTTTTTTTTTTTAATTACACATGATTTTAAGTGTATTAATGTATTGCTAGAAATTATTTTCATTAACTGTTTCTCTTGACACGGTTATACCTCAGTCATCACCTTCCAATACCTTTAAGATAAAAAAGGGTTAGGTGTTTTATCAGAACAGTTTGAAGTCTGGACCTAATTCTATAGGTGCTAGGGTTTGATATGATGAGCTGATTAATCGGATTGGGCCTGTCCAACTGCTGTCAAGCCCAAATGTACTGTTCTGGGTTACAGACTGTTCAACCACCAGTATCCTGTCAAGTATTACAGGTTGCCACCCAGAGCTAATGGGCGGTCTAATTGGTGGGAAGGGTCTAACCTATCTGCAGAGGTGCAGTTAGCATATGCTACATAAGTATTTGAACAATGATATTATGTAAGGGGAACAAGAAAATATTTAAAAACTTTACAACCTTATAGTGTCTTAATTTTGAAATATTTCTGAATGGCTTCATTAACCAGACTCTTCATATTGGACCATTTAGACGATGTGAGTTTGTCTTGGGGTTATAAGCACATTATTTTTTATCTAAAGAGGAAAAGTGCTGTTTTTTTAGTCATTCTAACCCATTACTGATTAGTAGATAATTTTCTTTTGGATGAATCTTAGAGGAGGGGGGAGAAGAAAAAAGACAATTTACTTTGAATGGATTGGTTTTAAGAGTTAAAATAAATGAATTGATTGAGTTTAATGGCATGTTAACCCCTATAGGATTATTTTATGTCAAGAGGTTAAGAAATTGTATACATTTACAGTGATATTTTGAGTAGTTTCTTAAGAGTTTTCCTGTATACTAATAAATTTTTTTTACAAATATCCACTTGAGCCGTAGATGGGATCCTAACAGATACTACCACATCAATTCAGAGATGATCTTGAATTAATGGCTCTGAAGGGGTACTCCCAGATCTCCAGAATTGGAGCCTCACCATAGAATGCAATTTCATGTTCAAATAAGAATACCCCTTTTTATTTTTTTTACTCCACTACAGGGGATACAGTTAGCATATTCTAAGCCTCGAAGACAAGGCAAGGATATGACACAAAGTTAGTTTAATGTAGGAGTCCCACTGGAAGTAAGCCTCCAGGGGAAGTACCAAAAATGTCAGCTCTATCAGTATTCCTCTTTTTTGGAGGCACCTGGTAATAAACCCAGACTTTACCTATCCTGGGTATGACATTAAACTGCATCTGATGGTGAGACTCCAGTCTTAGAGTTTGAGGAATTCAGAGTACCACTTTATCACTGTAACTCTCGGATTCAGTCTGACCTAGAGTGGTAGTATCTGTTAGGGTCCCATCTATGGATCAAATAGAAAAATTCAATCCTTTTCTATACTTGAAACAATTTAACTGTGCAAGCGAATGAATAATGTCGGATATAATTATTGATGTTAAATAGCAATACTTGAAACCATTTAACTGTGTGCAAAGAAATAAGCTCTGGCTTGTTTAAAAATGTTACCCACAAATTATTATATTATTTTTTTTTACAAATCATAGATAATATATATCAACAGGATTTGGCATTAAATAACCTACAAAAGTTGATAGACAATCAACACAACCAACCTTACCATATACTGTCTGGGTGGGAAGGCCTCTGAAGCTGAGCCGATTTATTTTAATGCCTCATCCCCACAAGTGCTAGGGTTCATAGGAAGGTAATGATATAATAGTTATTGATCCACAAAATGGAACTGTTGAGTGAAATTCAAGTACCAACTGAGACTGCATTTACTTTGCAATTTGAATATGTCTACCCAATTCTATTTTCCATATGAATAACCATTCGAAATAGGAAGTTGTATTAATTGAAACTTGTATTGAAATTTGGTCTTCATTTCTAATAAATCAAATAACATATACAAGAAATTATCCTTAAACACATATGCAACAAACACCTTTAGTTGCAATTGTGTGACTTGTAACATACTTTTCAAATATTAAACCCTGACACGACAACTTAAGCCATTTGCACATGATGAAATCATTCATTTAAAAATCTAAATTTCTAGTTAATGCCACAATTTTTTGTACTTCAAACGACATTACAAATTATGTTCTTGATGGTCAAGAGTATTATACAGCTAAAAATATTTATAATTTTATTTAGGCTTGAGTCACATTAGTAGCATCTCATTAACAAATAGGAAAAAATCTAGTAAACAATCCCTGTTTGTCAAAATTAATGAAACCCATCTTTAAAAAAAAAAAAAAAAAAAAACATATGATAGCAGGGTTTCTATTAGAGCAACACACTTAAAATGTCCTAACTTAGAGAATAAAACATTTTTCAATTAAATGGTTTTGTTGGGGATCAGAATTAGCCATTAATTATCCATATTCTTGTACTTAAGCAGATAATAGTAATTAGAATTCTTTACTATCTTTAAAAAAAAAAAAAAAAAATAAATAAATAAAACCATCAATATCACACACTGCTGTTTCAACAAGCTATCTAGTATGTGTGTATGCATGTGCATATATGTGTGTGTGTGTATAATACCAAAAGAGCCAGAAATAATACATTTAGGTTTCACCAACTGAATCATCAGGAAAATTCTGATGATCCGGAAAGTGAAACCTAGGTGTATTATTTCTGGCTCTTTTGGTATTCTAATTTCAGTCTACTTAGAGTATTGAATACTTTTACATTTTAGCTTTGGTAATTCTGTCTGGGTTTTTTTCTTTTGGCTAGACATTGCAGTGCTGGCTGATTATTTTCAAGCAGTATGAATGTTTTTTGTCTTTCTTTTTTTTTTTTTTTTTATTGACCCCCCACCCAGCAGATATCAGTTTGAGTAATTAAAAAAATTTTTTTTTCTTTTTTTTTAAAATTTATAAATTATATCATCTGGGTTTTCTTCACACCATGAGAATTATAGCATAGGTAAATAAATAAATATATATGTGGAAAAAGGTGAATGGATGAAAGATATATATTTGGTGTAGTTGATGATTTATTTATTCATTTTTGCCAACATGTTTTGACTTCAAAATTTACTTGTATAATTTTTTAATTGAATGCTTTTTAAGCATTCAATTAAAAAATTATTTTAGATATGAGAATAAAATAAAATAATCATAATAAAAAAGATTTTCATCCAAGTTCTAAATCATTATTGGGGTAAATATTTGGTTTTATGAAGACCAATATCCTCTCATATATATATATATATATATATATATATATATATATATATATATAAATAAATCTAGTTGTGCCTCTAGCACGGATTTCCTTGAATCTTCCTTGCCACTTGTCTCTATCGTCCATTCTAGACTACATCCAATATCTGCACAGAGCTGCTATAGATAAATTCTAGCATGTTGTCCAACACTTGTTCATGTGTGTGAAGGGGTACAGAGGAGAACGTCACTTATGAGTTCTTCCTTACTTCTTCAGCAATATCCAGCATGTCTTGTTTGTTGAACTTGGATGATTTTAGAGATGGGAGGCAGGTGGTCATATAGCTGCTGCTTTATGGGATGTTGCTTCCAGGATTTGTTCAACACAGCTAAGCTACACCAATAGTGTGTGTGCGTGTGTGTATATATATATATATATATATATATATATATATATATATACACACATACATACACACACACAATTGGTGTAACATTCATAGGGCAAATGAAGAATGTTTTCTGATCAAACATTCACTTAACCAATGGATGTACTACACAAACAGTAAATTTTACATTGCTTTTCATATAGCTTATCAACTTCTTAAAAAGAAAAATTTTGAAAAAATCATAAAAACCATTTGAAAAAAAGCTTTCTTTATTTTGCTCCATATAAAACTTTTTTCTCCTGGTGATGACCTGAGGTCAATACTAGTTGAAAACAATGAAAACCTAAACAACATCGAAGTCATATTCTTATTTGTCTTATCAGTTTTGTTGTCTATTTTTTTTTTATGTTCATTATTTTTCCTCTGTTTATTAGATTAAAGTTAAGATAGCACAGACAAAGTTAAAAGGCACTTGGTGACTGTCAGTTTCTTGATTAGGTGATCATCAAAGATAATTACCAATCTATGATAACTTATGTTAGATCTAGATATATAGATCTAGATAACTTATGTTAGATCTAGATATATAGTCATTTACTGATACTAAGCACTCTTTATATACAAATATAACCAGGTCATTGGCCTTATGAGTAGATAGTTCACCAATGGTCCAATAGACTGGGGTTCAATTCTAAGTCGAGTCATACCAAAAACTCAAAAAAAATGGTATTTGATTCCACCTTGCTTAGCACTCAGCATTATGAGGTATGGATCAAGGGTAAAGTGGAGTAATCCAGGGAAGGAGTAACACCTTCCCCTACACCTTGGTGTAGTAGCTATAAAAAAGGGAGCCTTCAGGTCACCCTCGACTAAGGTCACCAACTTATTTACAAATGTAGCAAACAGCATTATATATATATATATATATATATCTCATCATGTCATGCTGGTAGCACGGATATCCCTAACCTTCTCTCGCCACTTTTCCCTATCGTTCATCGCCTCTGGCAGGTCTTCTGGACTACATCCCGTATCCTCACATAGTTGCTGAATGTAGTTTCGTGTTGGTCATCCTGCTTTTGCTCGGCCATATGTGGGGGTCCATAAGAGTACATCACTTATGAGTTCGTCCCTGCTTCTCCAGCAGTGTCCTGCATGTCTGGTTCATCTAACTTGGATAGTTTTCGTGATAGGAGGCAGGTGGCCGTACAGTTGGTGTGTATATATATATATATATATATATATATATATTACACACACACACACGCTTTAAAACAAATAGGTCCACAAGAGAACTTGTTTTTAGATTATTCTTATATTTATATATATATATATATATATATAAGTAAAATTGGTGACCATTGTCATGGGCAACCCCCAAAATTCCCTTTTCATTAGAGGGTACACCGAGGTGTAGAGGAGGGCATTACTCCTTTCCTTGGATTGCTCCACTTTACCCTTGATATGTACCTTATAATGCAGAGTGCTAGGCAGTATAAAATACCATTTTTGAGTCTAGACCTGGGATTGAACCCTGGTCTCCCAGACCACTGACAAACACGCACACACACACACACATATATATATATATATATATATATATATATATATATATATATAAATAAATAAAGGCATGTAATGATACCATCAGGTCATGATATGCTATGTATTTTGATACATGTAAAAGAAAAAACATAAGTGAACTGTAAATAAAATTATATCTTTATCAAAGTAAAAACAAACAGAAATACAGAGAAATATTTCTGTATGCTGAAAAGAAAATATGAAAGAAGACATTGAGTCATGATCTTTTGATGATATTTCAAGTCCAGTCTATTTTAATGTATCCATTCTATAATAAAATGTCTAAAAATGGAAAATCAATAAGAGGAATATTTTAAAGTCAGCATTTTTATGTCAATTTGTATGTTTGATTTTTCTTCAATAATAAAGAATATTTGAGTTTTTTGTTTTTTTTTAATTTGTCATTTAGTCAAATGTATCATTTTTTCATGTATCATGATAAGTATCAGTTAATTACCAGACACACACACACACGGTGCAGCAACCCCCCCCCCCAAAGAAACCCCAAAAAACAACCAACTATGCAGCTGACAAAGCCTTCATCAGATGACGACCATCAGACATGATTTTCGGGGTTAAAGTATCATTAACTCAGAGCACTTTCAGCAGTATCTTAGAATAGGATCAGACATTGTTGGTTTTCCATCACATTGTGGGAAGGCTCAATAAAAAATGTAACCTTTTTGTATATAATTCTTTGTTTAAGATTTGAATTCATTGACTAGATCACACATCATTAAACTGAAAAAGAATACGATTTCCATGATATTCATGTTCAAAGTCAACATAAATTTGCCCAGTCGGCTGGGGCTGTAGAATACACTGACTGCACCTCTGCAGAGGGGTAAGACCCCCCCCCAACGAGTGTCCTGGATATGACACTAAACAATCTGATGGTGAGGTTCCAGCAGTGCTGGAGCTTTGGGGAATGTGCAGTACCCCTTCATTGCCATCGTTCCTGGGTCAACTCTGGCCCGGAGTGGTAGCACCTAGGGCCCTATCTATGGGATAAATAGAACTAACAGCATACTTATGCTAAAATGAATTGTTTAATAAAACTGAATAGCTTGAAATAGAAATGTTTTTGACAATTAAACTGTACTTACATTTAAACTGCGTGCTTATGCTTAACTGAATTATTTGAAATAGAACTGTTTTTCAACATTAAAACTGTATTTACACTTAACTGAATTGTTACATATAACTGCTTGAATAGTTTGAAATGGAAATGTTTTTGACAATTAAACTGTGTACTTATGCTAAACTGAATTGTTTGAAATAGAACTGATTATTTACATAAAAATCGATTTGGCGTTAAATAACCTACAAAGTTTACCCTTGATACATATCTCATATTACTGAGTGTTAAGCAAGGAGGTATCAAGTACCATTTTTAAAGTCTTTGGTATGACGCAACCATTGGCGAACACTCTACCCACAAGGCCAATGAGCCAGTTAACCTAAAAAACTAATCTCACCTCCTCAAGTCAGCTTCATTAAAGTTTCAAGTATCTAAGAAAATTTTTTAAAAGTTTTAATGCATAAAAACTAAAGTGATGAAGCTAACAGTTTCTTTCAGATTTTCTCCTGCTCTACAGGTCAGTATTTGAGTACTACCAGGACTTTATTTATACGCATGCACACACAACTAGCTTAGTATTTGTAGCTAGCCTATAAAATCATTTTAGAAATATGAAACTTGTTTATATGTTATTCTGAAAAAAGCTTTTTCAGTGCCACAACTCTAAGCAACTAAAAAACTTAAAGAGAAAGAAAATCAATAGCTAAAACATTAAAAACCTTGGTGGGACATGTGCAGCTGCTTCAGAAACACCTGCAGCATTGCACATTGTAATAAAATCATATTTATCATGTAGATACCCTTCTATACTGAACAAATGTTTTTGTTTTTATAACAAAAAAACTAAAGCAGTCATCATCATCATGTCGTGCTGGTAGCATGGATATCCCTGACCCTCTCTCGCCACTTTTCCCTATCGTTCATTGCCTCCGGCAGGTCTTCTAAACTACATCCTGTATCCTCACATAGTTGCTGAATGTATGTTTGAGCTGGTCGTACATGGGGGTCCATAAGAGTACATCACTTATGAGTTCGTCCCTGCTTCTCCAGCAGTGTCCTGCATGTCTGGTTCATCTAACTTGGATAGTTTTCGTGATAGGAGGCAGGTGGCCGTACAGTTGGTGTCTTGTGGGGTGTTGTCGTCAGGACTTGTTCAAGATTGCTCACAGCATTCTTATGTAATTGCCGTCTAGCTTCTTCTCCAGCCGTTTTGTTAGAGTCCATAAAGCAGTAAAAAACCTAAATATTTCATTCCTATCAACTTTAAGAAGTTAGATAAGGGTAAAAGCTGATCCTCACTAATAGATCCAGTAGGTACAAGAGGTGAAAGTCATTTTGGAAGAATCATTTAGTTTAGTTTTTTGACCGATTGATTTTAATGACATATCAACTCATCGAGGGTTATCTTATACTTAAGGGTTAAAAAAATCATGTTCATCATAAATCTATATATATATCTAGTTAAGAGTTTTTTGCACACAATTATATGGTTTCAAGTACTCCTATCAAATCCAAATAATTTGCACACACTTGTATGATATTTGTCACTGTCTCCCACCAGACAGGACTTTACACAAGGTCAATGACCCGAAGGCTGATTATAGTGGGGATTTAGAGGAGGGGAAGGATGGCCATGAGCCGAGGGTTGAACCCTGCTGGTCTGTGCTACTCATCAACCCACTCAGTGCTATGTGGGCTGTTTCTTGGACCCCAATCTGGGTCCAGGCACGGATGCTGGGTTATAGCTTAAACTAGACAGCAAGGTCTAGTGCTATACATAGGAGACAAAGATGTCAATGTTGCAGTTTGCCTACTCAAAGGTGGCCCAGCCGAAGCTGGGGGCCTTTTGGCCTCGAATCTGCCATTGATTTCGATACCCCATCTGGCATGAATGCCAGACGACCCAGCTAAGGCCAGGGAGTATTTGCACGCACTTGTATGGCCTCAAGTATTCCTATCTAATACAATTATACGGTTTCAAGTAATTATTTCTATTTAATGGTATACATGATACATTATATAGTTTCAAGTAACTACTAATACTTTGTAAACAATTATAATTTCAAGTAACTATTTATAATATAATTAATTTACAGTTATCCGATATCATAATATGCTTTCAAGTATTTCTATCTAACACTAATGATTATATGATGTCAAGCAACTATTTCTATGAAATAATAGTGATTTGTTTGCACACAGTTATATGATTTCAAGTAAATGATAATAACTCTTAATAAACAATTAAAACTTCAAGTGACAAATGGATTTACAGTTCCATGATATCAAGTATTTCCATTGAATACAAATAACTTTCAAACAGTTTTATTTGGCCCATAGATAGGACCCTAACAGGTAGTAGCATTCCAGGTCAGTTTCGGTTTCAGTTTCTTTGTTTAATGGCATATCAACCTTTCTAGGTTATTTAATGCCAAAGCCATTCTCCCAGAAGAACTGTAGTTGTACTATTTAACCCATAGCTGGGAGGATAAGGGGGTTCATACCTTTCCCAAGGGTATTTGCCCGAAAGTGAATGTAATAGCGCGACTGGAGTACGAACTTGTGTACTACGATTCCGCAGTCCATTGCTTTAACCATTACACCACGAGGACACCCCCCCCATTCTATGTCAGAGTGGACTTGTGAGTAATGGCAGTAAATGGGCACTCCACACTTCTCAGAACAGGAGTCTCACCAACAGATGCAGGTGAGTGACCCTAGTAAGTTGCAATAAAAAGCAACTAGAATTAAAAAGATGAAAGATAGTCAAAATAATGAGGTTTGGTTTGGTTTGATTTCCTTTGTTTAATGGCATATCAATCTTCTAAGGTTATTTAATGCCAAATCCATCCTTCTAGGACAGTAGTGGTACTATTTAACCCATAGCTGGTAGGATATGGGGGTTCATACCTTTCCCAAGGGTTTTTGTCGAAAACTGAATGTAATGGCACAAGTGGAGTTTGAACTCATATACTGCCATTCCACAGTCCAGCACTTTAACCATTACACCACCACAACACCCATTAATGATGATTAAACTGATAGACACTCTCTTTGGACACTGTTTTTTTTAGACACAGCTTTGCCCAACAGGCAACATCATTTTAAACACATTTCTAATTAAGTTGTAAGTTAATTTTCAGATTTCTAAATATAAATCTAAAGTAAATTAGGAAATACTCATTTTTTAAAGATCGAAAACAAAGCTATTTAATTTAAATTTCATTATGTATATATAAAATGACATTAAGACTCATAAAAAGGTGTCTCGTGTCATTATTAATATAATTACTATGACACTAATAAAAACCTGATTAAAGATGTTTTTATTCAATTAGCAATTTTGGTCAAACATCAACAGCCATTTTCAGTGTAATGCCTTTTTCACCTTGTCTATTATTAGGTTGTTATTTCTTGGACATCATCAGTTATTCTCTCTTAGTTATGTTTGGTTTTTTTTTCTTCTAAGGTTGTGTAATAATTTCTTTGCTCTTTTGTCCCCATTAGCCAGCCAGCAAAAACTGTTATGTTTTGACCTTCGACCCGGCCCAAAAATAATGCTATTCCAAGGTGATGCACTGGAAGGAAGTGACACATTCCAATGGCCAGTAATCGAAAGAGATCGCGTGGGCGGATTAAGGCTTATAATATGGGACAAGGTGAAGGTCCCACTTTGCCAATACAGACTGATGCACCGGAAGAGAGTGACCTCTGAACTGCATGACAGTTATTTCCGCTTGATGACGATTAAACATTCGATTTCAAAGATCCAGTGGGCGATCGTGTGGGCGTTGAATTATTATTTAACTCAGTTGAGTTCGAGTCCAAGAAGCAGTTGCCAGTAGAATTCCAGACAGCTAGAGACCGGATGTGGTAAGGAAAGCCACACTCGACCGAGGGGGCCCTCGGAAACCCCGATGGAGTGGACCCCAGCATCAGGAGAACAAGAAAGACACAACGTGGTGGTCATAACAGTGGGGTCAAGATATTACAGTTTATATTCGATCTCCAGCTCCCTCTCACATGCAACCCTTGAACAACCCTTTCGAACCCTTGCAATAAAGTGAGAGGTATATATTTTTGTAAAGAAGTTTTCCTGCGTCTTCCTTCCTTCATGCGTCGTTTATTACTGCGTCTTTCTGCGTGCGTCTGTCTTTATTGTGTTGCTGTGAATTATTCTACATATATATGTGCAAGTATGTAGATGTGAATCTGCATATGTGACTATATAACAAAACCTACATTCATCAGTTCTGTGCTGATACTGGTTGCCATATAGAGGACCTGGCAAGAATGATGGCTGATAGGAGCAGGTGGCAAGAGAGATAGTCAAGGGAACATACACTGTTGGCACATTTTGATGATGATTATAACTTTCTTTCCTTCAATCTTCTCCCTTCTCTGCATCAGTTACTTTTTCATTCTTATTTTCTTCATTTTTTTTCTTCCCAGGCTTTTCTTTAAGTGCATTGAAAGGATTTTTATCAACTAATACTCCATCACATTCTAAATTCACCAATTGATGCTACCGACTCAAATTCAGAAGCACTAATCTATACATAAATAATCCCTTTGTTTTAAAAAGACAAGGAACTCTACTAGTACATATATAGAAGACCAGCACCTAATTCACATCTAGAACAAAATGACACAAGTAGAAATCTAATAGCAAGCATGAAGGATTTGTAACAAGTATTTCCAGATGGCTGTTTGGAGTAACACAGCCTATTCCCTATGGATACCACAAACTATACACTTCAGGTAAACATTAGTTGTAATGCAACTGCAGTATTTTCATAGCCCTCTGAGGTACTTAATACTGGAATTTAATCATTAAGACCACATCAAATCTTTAAAAAAAAAAATTCTTAGTTACCAAGATGACTGATCTAATTTCATTGCATATTTAATAAGTGTCTCTTGCACGAGACTAACAGCAAAACCAGGTCATCTTTAAAAAGTTGAAAGAAGACATTAAAATCAGAACCATATAATAAAAAGTAATGTGCATGTACATTTTTTTACAGAGAATACAGAAAAAAAACTAAACTGCTTCTACACTAATGTTCCAATCCATAGACAAATATGTTTTGAGAAAAATGGTTGGTTTTACGGCATGCCAATATCTGTTGGGTTATTTAATGCCAAAGTCAATTTCCAATTATATATAGTACAAAAAAAAATGTATTTATTTAACCAATCCTCAACCACAAACAGAATGTGATACATTGCTAATTTTTAAATGGAGTATAACTGGTCTGAATTCAGAGTTGTCCAAATTCTAAATCAGTTGTCATATCAAGGTTAAAAGAGTCTAGTCTGCCCTATTACTTACCTATAGCTGAGTGGGAGAAGAGATAAATTCCTACCTTTCCCAAAGGTATAAGCATGAAATGAAACACAAACAGCCTTGTCCATGATTTGAACCTGGCTGGCCATTTCCATTTCCAATGATGATGGCCATTACACAGAGACTATATTATACCGTGAAAGTAAATGCCTCGATTCATTAAAAAAAAAAACCCCAAAAAAAACCCCCAAAAAACAATTCTATTATTTTTTTCCAAGTCCCATTTTGATCACATGATTATGTTAGCTTCTGTGTCAGCTAGTTTGATTAGGGCTAGCACAATTTAACATATTGACAAGGGAAATAAGTCTGATTCTACTTTTACTAAAAGGGACATAATTCATGAGGAACAAGATTAGACCTGAACCCCTAGACTTAAAGTAGCTTTATCATTAAATAGGTACTTAACTGATACAGTATGAGTATATCACTAGATTTATCCTAAAAGTGTTTTGAAATATTCAGGATAAATAAGTTTTATTTGATTGAAAAATGTTCAGAAAGACAACTAAGCATGAATCAAAACTTTTATCATGTGTACCAAATTTATTATTCAATAGAAATTTATGGTAGAGAGGAATATGGTGGAGGTAAGAAAAATATTTAGGAATTATGATGGGGGCAGTTAGGGAAATCTTTGCATGGTATAATGATAAGCAAGCTTGATTCACAGACCATAGTGAGTGATTTTGATACTCACTGGGAGTCTCATACTTCTGACATTGTGCCACATCTAAGCTAAGTTTAGTAAATAACCATGAAAAGGTTGTAGGAGAACCAAAAAGAAAGGAGAATTCTGAAACAACGAACTAAAGAAACGATTGAACTTTTATTTAAAAGTTCACGTTTTATTGATCATGGATACATTCATTCAGACACACACACATCCTTGTTCAAGGAGTATTGAAACCCTGACCTCATTTTATATTATATATTCTATACTTAAGTCTTTGAAAATAAACAAAATAAAAGATATGTTTATATTCATAAAAGAATAAATGTTTCTTATAAAAAAAAAAAAAAAAAAAAAATCAAAAGAAAAAAGTGTCAACAAGTAAGAAAATTTCTATCATAAAAAGGATTAATGGCAGCCACAATTACAAATATCAATAAAGATGGAAATATCTCATGGACTCTTTATGGAGCAAAGAGGGTATCCCCATAGTGTAGTGGGTAACATGCTGGATTGGGACATTGTGGTAAACGAGTTCGAACTCCAGTCATGCTATTATGTCCCCTTTCAGACCAATAGCCTTGTGAAAAGTATGAACCCCCTTATTCCCCCCCCCAGCTATGGGTTAAATAGTACCAGTATGGTCCTTATACAAAGATGGTTTTGGCATTAAATAACCCATGAAAGTTAATATACCATTAAACAAAGAAACCAAACCAAACATTACAGGGCCACAGGCATACCTATGTCTATAGCAGGCCTCAAGATTAACAGTGTCCTGAGGACACTATAATATTTGTCAGGGACACTACATGAGATAGTTAATCTAAAAAAAAAAAAAAATTTAAATATGCATAACCGATTATTAGATAACGAAAAAAATTTAGGATTTTTTTTTACATCATTTTGGGGCCAGTTTTCAGAAATTCATCCAAATTTATGAAAAGGTTGTTTTTTGGGGTTTTTTTTACACAATGAGTTAAGAAAAAAAACACAGCATAGTTTTTTTTTACTTTGATTTTGGTTTGGAGTGTTGTTAAGCTTTGACATAAACTTGTATAAAAACCATAAGAAACAGGTTTTTTTTCCACTGCTCTCTACCTTTTTTTTTATTGTCAATTAAAAATATCGCTTTGGATTTTCTTCAATGACTTAAATTTGCCTTAAAAAAATAAAAATAAATGTGTGTGTGTGTGTGTATATATATATATATATATATATTTTAATAAAAACCTTCCTTGTTTAATTGATGTTTCATTGTTTCAGAGATGCAGTTGGCATATTCTACAGCCCCAGCCAACTGAGCAGTAAGGCACTCAGGAAGGATCAAGTTGACTACTTAGGAGTAGTGACTTTCAAAAGATTTGTCCTAAGCTATCTTTATTCATAGTGACCCCCTTGATTCATAGCTTTTATAAGGATTACTTCAGCTTTGATAAGAAAGTTTGATAGGGTGCATACAAAGACCTCTGGCAGACAGCCATGGTTGCTAGAATATTTTTTTCTTTTCTTTTAGCCTGGCACAAACCCAAATGATCAAGAGTTTCATTCTTTGAAGAAGAGGAAAGCTTGATCTGAAAAATCAGCAATTCTATCAATAGATCACAAAAAAAATGACCAATATTAAAATCTTTCCAGCTTTGTCATGTAACTTGTCAGTCAATTAGGATTGAGTTTCTTATTTCGTCTTGATCTTTTGTTTAACAATGAAATACTCACACTTTTTAGCATTACTTCACCCATCTGGTTGTCTGAATTTCATATTGTAGGAAGTGAAGGGGGAAGGTTGAAGAAAATCAAATTAAACCAGGAATCATTTTGACTTCTATCCTTACTGGATATCAGGACTGGACTTACACCTTCGGATGTCCTAAGTTATATAAAGTTTGGGTGCTTTCTCAAAAGTAAAAAATTTCAAATAAGTATACATACTTAAAATAACTTTTTTTTTTTTTTTAGGTGGTGTTCACTGAGTAATGGTTACTCCCATCATAGGAAAAAGACATGGCGATCTGAATTCAATTCCTGGACAAGACTTTGCATTTCACCTTGGGAAAAATAAAAATTTAATTATTCTTTTTCCAGTTACAGTTGGGCAGACTAGGCTCTTTAATCTTGGTATGGCAATTAGTCCAGAAAGAAAATTCTGAATTCAAACCTGTTAAATTCTGCTGAAAATTGACAATGTCAAATCCTGCATGCATGGAGTGGTTGAGGAAAAAAAAACAATCTATATATCTATGTGGTGAATTAGGGTTAAGAATAAAAACTAATGTTAATTTTTTTTGTTTTTTTTATTCAGGAACTGGTTATCTTTGTAGCAATCACTACATAACAGATACAGGGAATGAAAAGAAGAGGTTGCATTCAGTGAGTTATACAGAGAGGTTTGGACTGAGTATTTTTGAGAATTAACCATTTATAGAATTAATGATTAATGCAAAAGTTACTTAGCTTATAGATAATCCAACATTGTCAAAGATATGGAATAAAGTTGGAGAATACATTGGTTAAAATAGTGTTAAGAGATAAACATTTTTTTCCCTAAATAAATGACGGAATTACAATATTCAAATTCTTGAGCGGCTGGGAAACTCCCCAATTAAACAGGGTGACTAACAAAAGAGTGACACATTCTAAAATGTCCTAACTTTGTTTTTAATTTTTCAAAGGGTTTAAGTAATCTTAGGAAACTGAAAAAGTCAAAGAATAAACTGAAATAAAAGTAAGTAAAGTTGGTGACCTTAGTCGAGGGCGAACTGAAGGTTTCCTTTTCGATAACTACTACACCAAGGTGTAGAGGAGGGAGCTACTCCTTTCCCTGGATTGCTCCACTTTACCCTTGATACATACCTTATAATGCTGAGTGTTAAGTAAAGAGGTATCAAGTACCATCTTTAAAATCTTTAGTTTGAACCCCGGTCTCCTGGACCATTGGCAAACACTCTACCCACTAGACCAATGAGGTGGTTAAAAATAGAATTTTACTATCCAAGTGAGAGATCTCCAAATTCAGTGGAAAGAAAATACTGTGTCATCCATTTTAATGTGAAGAATCGTCTAAGTACAAACATGATAAAAAGCTTCGTGTACAGATTTAAAATTTTTGGCACAGTGAGAGACCACCCACAAAACGGTCATTGCAAAAGTGTTTGTACACAGCCAAGCAACTAAAGCTTTTTTGGTTTTGTTTTTCTTTTCATCAGTCAGTCTTTTATAAACCACTGTGGAAAAAAAAAAAAAAAAAAAGAACATTCATTTCAGAACCTCAAAATGAGAGTGATATGGAAATTACATGATAGTTACATCAAATAATTTCAATCATCTGTATTTTAGAAGAGGATCTTTCAAATGGGCTTACAAAAATGCCACGATGGATCAAACTTTATCAACCTACTTTTTGGGGGGGAGGGTAAGGATCAACTAATGCGTAAGTAATAACTTAGTAAAGTTAAAATTCAAATAGAACTGAAATGACGGGAACTCAACTTCAAAAATTAATTACATAAATTAATGAATTTTGTCGCTATAAATCACAAGTCAACTTACACATGACTATATGCAACAAAATAAAAACACAAGTAGTAAAGAGCCATCAGAATGCTTTCATTTTCCCTTTGAGATGTCTATCTCGGTATTGAGTAGGAATTTACGAAGTTCTTTGCTTCGATGTGGCACAGGGCCGAATAAATGAGGCACCCAATGGGTCTTGAACTCACTTGTGTAGGTTTGCTAGTCTAGCTTGCTAATCATTACGCCAATTGAGGTGCCCTGTCTCGATATTGAGAAGACATAAACTTCAATCATCTATTTTAATTATCAGACAATGAGACATATGCATACTCAAGATTCTGGACTTAAATTGGATCGATGGTGTTTAACCCTTATGGGTTATTTAATTCAAATCTCACACACACACACGATTTGTAAGTAAATAACTTTATTTTCAAACAAGTTGTTGGAGCTAATTTTTTTGCACACAGTTAAATAGTTTCAAGTACTTCTATCTAACACTAGTACTTATCAATATTTCTATGTAATATCAATAATTTGCACATAGCTATGTGGTTTTAAATAACTAATAATAATAATAGTCCTAAGCAAATAACTGAACTTCTTTTTGACCAGTAGATAGGACCCTAACAAGTTATATATATATATATAAAAATACACACACATTACATAACATGAAAAACGAAATTAACATAAATTTTCACGGGTGGACAATTTTATCCATGTACAAGTAGGCAGACCCAATTTTTTCAAATATTTTACAAACACAATTATTTTTATTTTTTAATTTTTTTTTTTATTTACTTATTCATTTTTGACAGCGCGAGCAAAACTGGTATCAAAACTCCGTCGTTTAAAAGAGAATAATTACCCTTCCTACACAGCCATCCCCCCCCCAAAAAAAAACTAATCTTATGTAAGTTTTCAGGGTCAGAGGTGTATCAGCAGAGTGGTGAGGTGTTGAGAGATGAAGTCACTTGTCATATGTAAATTTTTTTTTTCAAGGTTAAAAGAAAAATAAAGAAAACTCCACCCAAGACATGAATACGACACTGCAGAGGATGAGACAGACAGTTGGGGCAACAGATGGGGTTAATAATAATGAATTTGTTAAAATTAGACATGGTGGAAAAAGAAGGGAAGGTGATTTTCAATATTGTAAGACTGGTGGGATGAATGAAATTAATAATGCCCAACCTACTTCTGTCTAAAAAAAACACCACACAGCAAGAAGGGATTAAGAGAGACAGACAGACAGACAAAGAGAGCAAATAAATTAAATGATATAGGGAACATGAAATTTGCTTATTTCTCATTTCAAGTAATTAAATGTTTTCACTAAATTTACCCCCCCCCTTCCCCTGACAAAAGTATAAGATACACTAGTTGGAAAAAGATAAATAATGGTTCTTCTAATACACCACCAAGATAGACGATCCATGGAACCATTGGTCTCCATTTGTAATAGTGATCCATGATGATATTGATATTTCTATTTAGGAGGGAGTGAGGAATCTAATAAATATTTCAGTTACCAAGGTTATATGGAAATTCTGGATGAATTAAAAAAGAATCAGTTCGAACATTGACCCCGACTTGATTGATCGATCGATCGATTCTTGAGAGAGAGAGAGAGAGAGAGAGAGAGAGAGAGAGAGAGAGAGAGAGAGAACCGTAAATTATGTTAGGTAGACTTATACAAATTTAATGTTCCCATTTTAACTATTTCCGATTTTAAGCAATTTAACTGATTTTTTTTAAAATTAAATTTAAAAGAGATAAGATGAATTTGTATATGTGGAATCTATTAGTAAAAGTAGTAAAAGGTTTTTGTCTTATATAAAAGAAAATCAGCAAAAACAGAACATTATAGAGAGACTTTCATTTGAGCAATATAAGCTCTAACTTAGAGAAAACAATTTCCAAGTGAATGATATTTTGTAGGTCTGCATTTACATGAAACATCATTTTTTAATTATTCAAATCAGTATAAGATATTGGCGGATGACAGAAATGTCATTCTGGGATTTAACTATCTGCTCATTAAAAATTTGAAATAAATGATTGAAACTTACAATTCACCATCCAAATAAGTTTTTTTTTGGTGATGTTTCATAGCATGTCAACTCTTGTGGGTTATTCTATGCCAAGTCCTGTTTATATATATTATCCAACGCCAAATCAGCCGATGATGGAACGCTTCTATTTTCGGATTTTCTATCTACAACATCGATGTAATTCAAAATCCAAAAGAAAGCTCAATTTAAAATAATAATAAAATAAATTACAGAGCAAATACTTCCAAATAAAAGAAAAACTTTTAAAAATTACTCATTTTGTAATAATATTAATTTCAACAGATCTTATGTTTTTAAAAAAAGTGTTAGAAATGCATCTTCAGATAAAGAAATACAGAAAGATCATTTCTTTATCTGAAGATGCATTTCTAACACTTTTTTTAAATATAGGGTCTACTGAAATAAATATTATTACAAAAAATATGAGTAATTTTTAAAGATTTTTCTTTTATATGGTATATATAAACATAGTTTGAAGGTAATTTTATTTTTAAATGAGTTAGGACTCGTTTACACACAGTTAAATGGTTTCAAGTATTGCTATTTAATATAGTCGACCTTAGTCAAGGAAGACCCGATGGCTCACTTTTCAATCGCTACTACACCAAGATGTAGGGGAGGGCACTACTCCTTCTCTGGATTGCTCCACTTTATCCTTGATCCTTACCTTATAATGCTGAGTGTTAAGCAAAGCAGCATCAAGCACCATTTTTTAAGTTTGGTATGGCTCGACCTAGGATTTGAACCCCGGTCTCCCGGGCTATTGGCAAACACTTTACTCATTAGGCCAATTAATAAATAATTCTGTTAATCAAGTATTCCTAACTAATACAAACAATTGGCACACAATTTTATGGTTATTAATAACTAATAATAATCCCTAGTAAAAGATTGAACAGTTTTATTTGACCCACAGAAGGGACCCTAACAGGTACTACCACATTTGAATCAAAGTGGACATTGGATAATGGCAATAAAGGTGCACTACACATTTCCCTAACTCCTAGACTCTAACCGCATTATAAAATGCAGTTTAGTGTCATATTCAAGACATTTGACTCAGTTGATGGTCATCATTAATGGCTATGATATATAATGGTATTATATATATATATATATATATATATATATACACACACACACACATACATACACACACACACAATTTAGCCAGGCAGTCTTGTTTTGGAAAGTTCAAATATTTTAAAGTTTTACTCCTAATTTTGACAAGTATTTTCTTTTATCTTACCTTTTCATTCTTATTTTAACTTGTCAATAAGAAACAGTGTAGATCAGAAAAAAAACCTCTCATGAAATTCAAACTAATATTCCATTTGTCACAGGGAAGTCTGGTTTTGGTTTGGTTTGGTTTGGTTTTAAGACATATCAAACCATTGTTGGTTATTTAATACCAATCCTGTTTTACATATATAATGAATATATGATTTGTAAATACATACAGGTAAAGGATCAAACAGTTCTATTTCTAACAATTCAATTTAGCAAAGTCAACAAAATTAAATAGTTCCAAGTATTGCTATGTATCACTAGCAATTCAATTATACATCAGTCGTTTGTTTACACAAGTTAATGTAAAAACAATTCTATTTCAAACAATTCAGTTCAGAAGAAGTCATTTGTTGGCACTCGGTTTAAATGTAAAACAGTTCCATTTGGCCCATAGATAGGACCCTATCAGGTGCTACTACTCCAGGTCAGAATGGACCTGGAAGTGATGGCAATGAAGGGGTACTCTGCATCCCCCAAAGCTCCAGCATTACTAGAGTCTCACCATCAGACTGTTTAATAGCCAGGAGACATTGGGGAGGGGGGGGTCTTACCCCTCAGCAGTGATGCAGTCAGTGTATTCGACAGCCCCAGCTGACTGGGCTATCTGGTTTTGAAATGTACTGCGTTTGGCTGCTCTACCAAATGAGCTACATAAAAGTATTGGTTGATAGAAGGCCAACAATGAAGAAAAACAAGGATATGAAATCATAAAAGTTTTCAAAGAGATTTGAACTTAAGTTCAGGGAAGTTTACCTTGAAATGATTTAAAGATCAAATATCATGACTATTTGATTTTAAATTTCTGACAGATTTTAAAAAGATAAAAACATTTCATTAGCAATAAATAAAAATAAGTGTTTCACAAATAAAGATAGAATACGTTCTCACAAACATTCAAACAAATGAGTGGTTGATTTTATGGCATGTCAATCCATATTGGCTTATTTAATGTCAGTCTTTCTTCTGCAAGGGATTACACTGTTTCAAGTAATCTCATTCCTATTTAATGATTTGCAAGCCAAATAGCTTCAAAGCAACCACATTTCTAATACAAATGATTTGCAAACAGTTAAATGGTTTCAAGTATTTCTATCTAATATCAATGATTTGTAAGCAATTACATTGCAGTTAGTTTAATGGCATCCAAACTTTAACCGTGTTATTTTATGCCAAAATTGGTTTAACAATTATAGTCTTCAATTATAAATATTCGCCATCATTTGAAACAAGTAAACACTTCCTACTTAGTTACAGGTGCTTGTGGTTTAACGATTATTGTAATAGAAAATGGATTCAATGAGCCGAGTTCAAATCTTGAATGAGGCTACTTGCATTTCATGTCTTGGTAATGCCCTTGGGCAAGGCATGAATCTATCTCTTCTCTTATCTCAGTAAAGGTTAAATAGAGCAGACTGGGCTCTTTAGCCTTGGTATGGCAACCAGTTTAAAATGAAAACTGAATTCAAACAAACTATGTAACACGATGTAGGTGGTCCACCAAGCAGACGATCCCTTTGTCTGTTTTGGCGCAAAACCAAACAAAGGCCTGAGCCCGCGATCTCAACGTGACTGAAAGTGGGTAAGGGAACGCGAGGAGGAGTTGGGCAAAGGAACTTGGAGAGGGCAGTTGGCGAAGGGTGACGCGAGTGGGCAGTCGACACTGGACAGCAGAGAGACCAGCATGAGAGAGTCCAGAGCAGTGAGAGAAGACCGCTCAAGATAAGTTGGCATTCCTAGTAACTTTGTAGAAATTTCGCTAGAAATCCACGCGAGCGTTAGTCTACATATGCACAAGGGAATGCAATGTTACATCACTCCTCTCTTGCACCTTGAGTTAACCCAAGTATTTTGTTCGTTTGTTCTCTTTCCTCCCACTCCCTTGATTGTATTTCTTGTAGCTATGAAGAAATGTGCGATGCCCCTATCGGAACTACTAGTTGATCACCGGCCAAGAAGTGAAATGGTTTGAAGAAGTTGATGTATTCGGGGGCCCAAGGGGGTATCGTCACACTATATTCTACTTAAAAGTTGACTGTCACATTCTACTCGTGGCAAAGGAATTGGGTGAATATATACTTTGTAACAAGATTAATATTTTAAGAGCCAATGTAGTTCAAAATCATTGTAAACATCATCTCAAATGGATTTATTTGACTGATTAATGGGATTCTAACAGGTATTACAATTCCAAGTCAGGTTGAACCTGGGAGTAATGGCTACAAAAGAGTCACCAAACTTCAGCACTGGAGTTATATTACCAGATAGAATATAGCATCCAACTGAGAACACTTCAAACTGATAAATATGAATTAATACTAAAAAGAATCAACAATGGACTTTTATTGTCAACAATTATAAATGATTAAGTTAATAATACATTAAATGCTAATAATTAATAACATTACTAACATAAATCTGGTCTACAATTATAACAAAGGACATTTATCATCATAACAACAAAGGTTACTTATAGAAATATAGACAAAAGAATTATGATATTTATAAAATCTAGGTATTCTTATTGGCTTAATTAATAACAGGTTTAAACTGCATGTGCCATGATTATCAACCCAGGCTGATACCTCTGTCTGGTTATCTGAACTGCTGGCAAGGCTAAGAATACGCAAACTGTAACCCCTTAAAAAGAGGTGTCCTTAGTATGACACTAAACTGCATCTGATGGCCAGGCTCCAGTTTCAGAGACCGTGAAATACCCCTTCATTGCCATTACTCCCAGATCCACTGATCTGGAGTAGTAGTCCATGTTAGGGTCCCATCTGCATCAAATAGATCTGTTTATATATAATTTGTATTTGATAGGAATACTTTATATCATATCACTGTAAATTATTTGTATTAAGAAGAGTTACTTCAAGCTATAATTGTTTACTAAGGATTATCATTAGTTATTTGAAACCATGTAACTGTGAGCAAACAAATGATTTATTAAATAGAAATAATTACTTGAAACCATATAATTATTAGTATTAGATAGGAGTACTTGAAACCATATAACTATGCCAATTGTTTGTATTAGATAGGAAAACCTGATATCACATAACCATGTGCAAAAAAAATCTCTAGAGTACCCCCCCCCAAAAAAACGTAATTATACAATGTACAATTAATGCAATTCCCTAACCTCTAGGCATAAAATAACCTGACACAGGTTGACATGCAGTTAAAAATCAATCCAACCGATTGTATGAATTTTGTAAGTATAGAAAAAAAAAAAAAGACCATATTAGTTTTAAAAGCAGAATATTTACTGCCTGAATATTTTACCTTGGGGCTTGAACCAAAGCTGGCTGTTCAAAGATTCAATAACATGGCCAATTAAACCATGAGACCTACTCTTAGTAATAAGAGTAATTATTCAGGTTATGTGGATGTAAGGATTGAGAACAAGACTAATTGCAGTGGGCAGAGACTTTATTTAGATGCCCAGTTGATTAAACCACCCAACGTCTTTATTAAATGAGCAACAGCATAAAAAACAAAAACATTCAAACATAACGATGATGATGATGATGGTTGTAGTGGCAAAAGGTTAGTTTGGTTGGTTGTTTTCTTTTATGGCATATCAACCCTTTTTGGGTCATTTAATACCAAATTAAATTTCAAACTATTCAGTTTAGTATAAGTAAAATTTTTTGTTTATACACAGTTGAATGTCCAAACAGTTCTATTTGAAACAATTCAGTTAGCACAAGTATACAGCTTAGTTCTATTTGACCCATAGATAGGACCCTATCAGGTGCTATGAGTGCAAGCCAGAGTGGACCTGAGAGTGATGGCAATGAAAAGGTATGCCACATTCCCCAAAGCTCCAGCATCAGATTGTTTAGTGTCATATCCAGGACCTACGTTTGGAGGGGGTCTTACCGTGGCACGGTCTTACCCCTCTGGCAGAGAAGCAGTCAGTATATTCTACAGCCCCACCCAACTGGCCAAGTGATTATAGTTTTGGTTTATTTAATAGCGTATCAATATGAAAGCAATGATTCATTCACACCAATGGTGACACAGACTTATTTGACATTGTTTTTGGAGTTTTGCAAGGAGATATATTACCACCAAATATGTTGATAATTTGCCTAGATTATGTACAACAAATATCAATAAATCTAATAAAAGAAAATTGGTTTCACATTAAAAAAAAAAAACAAAAACAAAACAAGAAGCAGACGATATCCTGCAAAAACAATGACAGATGCAGACTATGCAGATAATCCAGCACTTCTTACAAATATACTTGCCTAAGCCAATTCGCTGCTGAGTAAACAGCAGGAGGCATCGGCCAATATGTAAACATAAATAAAACAATTCATGTATTCTAAAAGGAAGGAACCATCTGCATTTTAAGTGGAAAGCCACCGAAATTAGTAGACTAGTTCACAGACCTTTGCAATAATATCTCATCTACTGAAAGTAATGCCAACATACACATAGCAAAAGCATGGATTGTTATTGGCAGGTTATCAATCATATGGAAATCTGATCTCTCTGATAAAATAAAACAAGATTACTTTCAAGCTGTGTCAATATTACTGTATAATTGCACCACCTGGATGTTAACAAAATGCAAGGAGAAAAAGCTAAATGGAGACTACATAAGAATGCTATGTGCTGTTTTTAACTACTTCTGGAAGCAACATCTCACAAAACAGCAGCTGTACAGCCACTTACCTCCCATCTCACAACCCTTCTAAGTAAGACAAACAAAACATGCTAGGCACTGCTGAAGAAATAAAGACAAACTTATAAGCAATGGATGTGATAGTGTGCAAGGAATTATATAAACCAGTTCTGCATGGACACCAAATGCAGTTTAGAAGACCTGCCAGGAATAATGGATGATAGAGACAGATGGCAAGAAAGAGTCAGGGCACTCAATGCTATCAGCACAATTTGATGAGAATGATGATTTCCAAGATTTTGTTTAATTTTAATCAGAACTATTTGTTTGTACATAGTTTTTGATCTCCAATATTCCTCTCTATGAATAATTTGTAAAGCAATCTATCTGACCTATAGATGGGACTAACAGTGATTACTAATCTGGGGACAGAGAGGACCTGGCTCAGTACTCCACACTTCCTCAGAACTAGAGTCTCACCATTGGATTAAGTTGAGTGCTATACCTGTGATTGATTTTAACAGCATATCAACTTATACAGGATAATTTTATGCAGTATTTCTAGTATAAAGTGGAAAACAGCGGGGGGGGGGGGTTGTTTTAAAAAATCAATTTAACCCTTTACTGATAAGTACACCTGACATTGGCATAATGGTTAGCGTGTTCGCCAATGGTCTGGGAGACCTGGGTTCAATCACAGGTCGAGTCATACCAAAGACTCAAAAAATGGTACTTGATGCTACCTTGCTTAACACTCAGCATTATAAGGTAAGGATCAAGGATAGAGTGAAGCAATCCTTTGGAAAGGAGTAGTGCCCTCCCTACACCTTGGTATAGTAGCTATCGAAAAGGGAGCCTTTGGGTTACTCTCGACAACAGTCGCCAACTTTACTTTTACTTACTAATAAGTAAATAGTTTGCTTTTGGAGGGGAAAGAAGAAGAAAAAAACAATTTGTTTGTAATGGACTGGTTTTAAAAGTTAAAATAAGTGAATTCATTGTTTTTAATGGCATATCAACTCATATAGGGATATCTTATGTCTAGAGGTTAGAGAATCATATAGATTGTACTTTCATATTTATGTTTTTTTGTGTAGTCGTTTTGGAAGAGTTTTTTTTTTGCACGAGGTCCAATCAAATTAGAATAAATGATAAACAGATGTATTTGCTCCATAAATAGTACTCTAACAAGTACTACCATTCTGGGTCAGAGTGGATATGGCTATAAAAGGGTGACTTCACACTACCCAGACATCCAGAACTGGAGTCTCACCACCGGATGCATTCTTGTCCAAATCATTTAATTATGCCAGCAGGTTAAAGATAACCCACAAATTCACCCTTCCTTTTATTAAAACAGCAACAGCTTGGAGTCAGTCACACAACCCAAACAGAAACTGCATATGTGCAGTTGATCACACACACACACACACACACACACACACACACACACACACACACACACACACACACACACACAATGCTTTTTTAAAATGCCAACACTGCATAAGTAACATTAACTTTGGAAATGCTAACATTGCTTTTTTTTTCCTTCTTTTTTTCTAAAACAAATATCCATTACTACTTGTTAAGAGAAACTATTCACTAAATTCCAACTGCTACAACAAATGCTGAAAGCAAGAAAACAATCTCGAAAAGCTAAAGATGAAGGTGTTGTTCAAAAGAAGTTCCATTTCAGATAGATTTCTGTTGTTATAAATCCAGACTTGATTATTAAAAACCCAAGAAGTAGTCTTAAAATATTTACACTTTTAGGTAAGAAAAAAAAAAAAAAGCATAAACACTGACCACAGAGGTTGAGCTATAAAGTTAGTTGGTTGGGTTTTATGGCATATCAACCTTTGTAGGTTATCTAACACCAAATCTATTTTTATACAAATAATCAGTTCTATTTCAAACAATTCAGTTTAGCATGAGTACACACTTTAATTGTCAAAAATATTTCTATTTCAAGCTATTCAGTTTATTCAAACAGTTCTAATTCAGCTAATTCAGTTTAGTATAAGTACAGATTGTTTACATAGTTAAATGTAAAAACAGTTCTATATTAAACAATTCAGTTTAGTGTAAGTTCCATTTCAAACAATTCAGTTTAGCAAAAGCACACAGTTTAAATGTAAGTACAGTTTATGAAAATAGTTCTATTTCAAATAATTCAGTTTAGGATAAGTATGCAATTTAAATATAAGTACAGTTTAATTGTCAGAAACATTTCTATTTCAATCTATTCAGTTTAGTATTAGTATGCCATTAGTTCTATTTAACCCCTAGATAGGGCCCTATCAGGTGCAACTACGCCTGGCCAGAGAGAACCTGGGAGCGACGGCAATGAAAGTGTACTCTGCATTTCCAAAGCCCCAGTATCACTGGATCCTAACCATCGGATTGTTTAATGTCATATCCAGGACACTCATGGGGGGTGGTCTCACCCCTCTGCATAGGTGCAGTCGTCGTATTCTACAACCCCAACCAACTGGACAAGAGCTATAAGTCAACATAAGAAATTTATGAATAATATAAACAGTTATAGTCAGCTTCTATGTGGCGGAAATACAAAAGCCTCTGCATGAGCAGGATTTGACACAAGGACAATTTCTTAAGAGAAATTTAACAAGTTTGAATAGAAAGTGTTTGTTCTCCAAGACTGGTTGTCATACCAAGGTTAAAGAGCACAGTCTGCCTAACTATTTACCCATAGTTGGAGGGAGAATTTATACTTTTCCAAAGGGTATTATTGCTCAGTGAAATGTAAACAGCCTTATCAAGGGTTTGAACTTGAGTCGCTGATTTCAAATGACGATAATGATTATACCATTGTTTTGGCCTAATGAGTAGAGTGTTTGCCAATGGTCTGGGAGACTGGGGTTCAATCCCAAGTCAAGTCATACCAAAAACTAAAAAAAAAAAAAAAAGAAAAAAAAAAGGTACTTGATGCCTCTTTGCTTCACAATCAGCATTATAACATAAGGATCAAGGGTAAAATGGAGCAATCCAGGGAATGGAGTAGCACCCTGCCCTACACCTGAGTGTAGCAGCTATTGAAAAGGGAGCCTTTGGATCACCCTTGACTAAGGCTGCCAACTTTACTTGGATTTTTTGTGTAGTATTTTTTAAGAGTTTTTTTTTTATGAAATACAAATAATTTTTAAGCAGATATATTTGATTTGCTTTCTTTGTTTAATGGCATATCAAGCTTTGGGTTATTTAATGCCAAAACGATCCTTATAGAAGAACAGTAGTGATACTATTTAACACATAGTTATGGAGATAAGGAGGTTCATATTTTTTCCAAGAGTCTGAAAGAGAACATAATAGCATGACTCGAGTTTGAACTTACGTCATCATAGTTTAGCACATTAGCCACAACGCCATGAGGATTCCTCAAACATAACATTTGAGTCACATGATTAATATTTACCACTGAATTGACAAGTGATATTGAACAAATATTTAAAATTAACATTGTTTTTGTTACTAAACAAAAAAGAAATGATCATAGAATGCTAGTTTCCTAACTCTTCTTACAAAGTTCAATACAATGGAGAGCTACACATAGGTATATCAATAGACTAATGATGAAAAAAAAATGATTCAATATAACAAATATTAAGATAACAAAAGAACTCAGTATTGCTAAGGATAAAAATAACATACTAAAGCCCATTTTGTTAAACAGAAATTAATTTTATCTATTCTCTCTATGAATGGCTCCCATACACCCAACACTTACCATAAACAAATGCCATTAAAACACTCCTCAAGGTGAAAAGTTCATATGCCAATTTTGATTAAGATTGGCCCATTAACCTCAGAGTCAAAGTGAATATATATATATATATATATATGTGTGTGTGCGTGGTTAATTTTTTATGATTGGTGATGGCATCTGCATATATTGCAACACCATGGATCTAGTGGTCAATACACATTTAAGTTTGTATGGAAGATTTGCAGTTGCTTATGCAGAAAGTCACCCCCCCTCTCCATCCCATCAATATTGCCCAAGGGAAGAGCTTAACATCAGTGCCATTGCAGAAATTGGTTGAAGTCAATATCATACTGAGGGACTCTAGCTCGTGACTTTGAATTCTGAGTTATTCTCCTACACTGGTTGCCTTACCACAGCGATGTGTGTGTGTGTGCATGAATGCGTGACATGGCCTAACGGTTACTAGTGTGGAAAATAGTACATATCAGTAGAATTCAAATTTCAATAGAAACAGTGTTTACTTCATCCTATTAAACTTAGAAAAGGCATGAATGCACCTTTTTTTTTTAATCTCCCACCCAGTATGGATAATATAGTAGAGCAGATTGAACTCTAACCATTGATGGCAACCAGTCTAAGAGAAGGGATTAAAGTTCTTTAGTTATGTATGTATTTACCAAGCCCCTTCATTATGAATAGGATGTAATACAAGGTCAATTTTTAAGCAGAGTACAGCTGGTTTGAATAAAGAGTTTTTCTTCTTTGAGACTGGTTGCTCAACAAAAGGCCAGAAAACCAAGTCTGCCCTATTATTTACCTATAGCTGGTAGGGAGTGGATTCATGTCTTACCTAAAGGCATTAGTGCAAAGTGAAACACAGATTCCATTTTCTATAATAAAGAAAATGAGCAAAAGAAAGGGGATGGATGCAAAACAAGAAAATGATGGTGATGATATATATGAGGTGCTGCTGAAAAGTTCAAAGCCTAACTAAAATGGAAATGATCTAGAGCCATAAAATGTATGTTATTCAGTGAATTTAACCTCTAATTTAATATACTTAGCAAACCTCTATTCAGATTTCTTTAACCCATCAATAAAAATTTAAAATTTGGTTTTGGGTTGGTTTGATTTTATGGCATATCAACCATTTAAAGTTATTTAATGCAAAATCTATTTTTATATATATAAACAGTTCTATTTCGAACAATTTAGTTTAGCATGTCAACAAAGTTAGATAGTTCCAAGTATTGCTATGTATCATGAACAATTCAATTAAACATCAGTCATTTCTTTACAACGTTAAATGATCAAATAATTCTATTTGAAACAATTCAGTTTAAGTTAAGTACAGTTTTTTGTTTATACAGTTAAATTTGAAAACTTCAATTTCAAACAATTTAGTTTAGAGTAAGAACATCAGGATATTGTGTCTCACACGACCCAAATATTCAAAAAGTTTCGATACCCTAATATTACACATTAATGTACTCAGATGAGGGTCTTGATTTTGGTTGTTATCGTCTCATTTCAGATATTGTGACTTTAATGACAATCAAGATGAGGATACTGGTCCAAGAGCATCAGTAAATGCTAATTCCTCATTTCAGATATTCAGACAAAAAAAGATAGGATTGCAATTTTTTTATATATAAGATAAATAAATAAATAAATAAAAACTTACATAATGAGGCAATCAATGTTTATGCAGGATGCTAATGAAATGTCTGCGGTAATGTACCGCTAAAAAAAAAATTTATATATATATATATATATATATATATATATATATATATATATAGATAGATAGATAGAGGAATGTAATAGTTATATTCACCATCCAAATATGAGTAAGTTAGAGTTATTGCCTTTATTAATTGTTGCAAACTTCTAAATTCCATTTTTCTACAAGCTGTCAGCCATTTTCTTTGTTTTTCAAGATTTTTTTCTTTCCACCTAACTCAACACCTAACAAATTCCCTAGACTTGATGAGATTTTGTCATGGTGACTTACTGGTACTTTTCTATAAAAGAGTGAACAGAAGACTTACTTTGGGAAAAGGGGAGAAATAAGGTTTGAAAAAAAAGACCAACTAGTAACTCATAGAAAAAGGATTTCCTGAGAGTGTAACTGTTTGTAAATAAAATGAAACCGATTGAAATTTAACTGAATGAGGAATTTAAGTAGGACATCAGTGTCCTATTCTAGACAAATACCAATATATTTTCGATGTATTTTCAGAGTGTATAACCATTCACAAATAAGAAAATGGCTGAATATAGATGCAAAATTATATATATATATATATATATATATATATATATATATATATATATATATATATTATATATATATACACACACACACTCACACACAATTGTACATTATTAAAGATATTTCATCAGTGTCCTATTCTGGACGAACATCAATATACCTAACTACAAAATCAAAAAGAATGTTTATAAATAAAACAAGACAATGACTGAAATTTATCTGGGTCAGGAATTTAACCCTTTTGTAGGCAGAAAAAAAACAAAATGACAAAAATGTCACTGTATACAGTTGATAACAAAATCATTGCTCTGCCTAAAAAAGAATTAAGTATTTTATAAGTGTATATATATATATATATATATATATATATATATTAGTCAAGTTATTTCATCAGTGCCCTATTTTGGACAAACACTAATATACCTAATCTAAATACTAAGTCAAAATGTAGAACTTTTTTTTTTTCTATCAGCTTCTCCAATATCAAGAAAATAAAAACAACAAGACATTTCATTATAAATATCAGAGAGAGAGAGAGCAATATTTCTCGCATGCGAATTATAAATAGCTAGTCATTCCTTCTGCTCCTTTTGTTGTTTATTATGCAATCTTTGCTTCTTGCTATTGTTGATATGATTGCTTATTGTAAAAAGTAGTAGAAGTACAAATAGTTTATGGTATTTGCCATACTCAACAAGAATCATCATTAATACAACAAATATTGGCAACATTTAGACAATTGTTATTTCGGCACCCACAACTGCAGCTGCCTACTATAAACAACAAATTCAAATTAGACAGTCATTATTTAATACATCCATAATGCATCTAAGATATCTTATGTAATTTTTACTTATATTGTGAGATTATATAATTGTGTGCATGTGTGTGTGTGTATATATATATATATATATATATATATATATATACACACACACGGGGCGGGGAGAGATAGAGAGGGAGAGAATCCCTGTGGTGTAGTGGCTAACGTGCTGGACTGCAACATCATTATAAGTGACGCTATCATGTTCATTTTTAGACTAATACCTTTGAGAAAGGCATGGACTCATTTATCCCTAAAGCTATGGGTTAAATCGTGCCACTACTGGTGTTCTACAAAGATGGCTCTGGCATTAAATAACCCACAGAGGTTGATATGCAATTAAACAAAGAAACCAAACCCATACACACACACACATATATATATATATATATATATATACAAGTTGACAAACTGTAATCAAGGGCAACCCAAAAGCTCCCTTTTCAATAGCTACAAGACCGAGGTGTAGGGGAGGGCATTACTCCTTTCCCTGGATTTCTCAGATTACCCTTGATCCATATCATGCTGAGTGTTAAACAAGGAGGCATCAAGTACTATTTTTTGAGTCTTTAATATGACTTAGCCTGGAATTGCACCCTGGTCTTCCAGATCTTTGGCAAACACTAACCATAATGCCAAATGGGCCAGTACATATATAAAAATATAAGAAAAATAGGTTTACATGATAATCGCGCGCGCGCGCGCATATATTTAAAAAACACACATTCATAAATACACACACATCTAAATACATACAAATATACACCACAAATACACATACATATATAAATACACACACACACACACACACACACACACACACCACACATATATGAATATACACCACACATACATTTATAAACACACACACACACACACACATTACATACACTCCTGGACAAAAATATGAGATCACCCTCAAAAATGAAGAAAAAATATTGTTGACAATTTTGAATTATAAAAATCATCATCATCATGTCGCGCCGCCAGCGCGGATATCCCTGACCCTCTCTCGCCATTTCTCCCTATCATTCATCGCCTCCGGCAGGTCTTCAGGGTTACATCCTGTGTCCTCACATAGTTGCTGTATGTAAGTTCGTGCTGGTCGTCCTACTTTTGCACATCCATATGTGGGGGTCCACAGGAGTACATCGCTTATGAGCTCGTCCTTGCTTCTCCAGCAGTGTCCCGCGTATCTGGTTCGTCTGACTTGTATAGTTTTCGTGATGGGGGGCAAGTGTCCGTATAGTTGGAGTCTCGTGGGGTGTTGTCGCCAGGACTTGTTTAATACTGTTCTTCTCAACATTCTTGTTTAATTTCCGTCTAGTTTCCTCTCCAGCCGCTTCGTTAGCGTCCATGTGGTGCATCCATATAGCAGTATCGACACAACCGCTGCCTGGAAGAAACTGCGTTTCATTTTATCAGTTAGGTCCGACTTCCATATGATCGAGAGCCTATCGATAGCTGTCCATGTCTTCGTCAGTCTTGTGTCGATGTCTTTTTCGGTTGATGAGATGCTACTTCCTAGGTAGGTGAATTTGTCTACTAGTTTCAGAGAGGCTCCGTCTAGTGTGGCAATGTTGCCCGTTTGGTTGTAACACATATATTCAGTTTTGTTTGCATTGACATGGAGGCCAATGCCAGCTGCGGCTCGTTCTAGACTATGCAGTAGTGTCTCTGCTTGATTAGGCGTATTCGCTAGTAATGCCAAGTCATCAGCGTAGTCGGCGTCCGTGATTGTTTTTGCGGGGTACCTTTTGCTTCTTCTCTTAGTCAGCTCGAAGCCATTTTCTCTGATTTTGTCGATCAAAGTCCTAAGCACATAGTCTAGACAGATGATAAAGAGGTACAGGGCTAGTGTGTCTCCTTGTAGTACTCCTGCAACAATGTCGAAGTATTCTGTGTCTCCATCTGGTGAACGTACTTTCACTTTGGTGTTTCTGTAGAGAATCATTATCGCTGCTACTGTTTCTTTTGGTAGGCCGTATGCTAGTAGGATTTGCTCCATCTTCCCTCTGTGTATGGAATCGAAGGCCTTGGTAAAGTCGACAAATAGTAATGTCGCCTGTAAGTTTTTTGCCCGAACGCCTTCAAGGATTCTACGGATGGTCAGTATTTGTGAGGTTGTGGATCTATTTCTCCGGGAGCCGTTTTGGTTTTTCCTAAGGATGTTGTCTATTTTGGGTTCTATGCGGTTTCGTAGTAGGGCATTGTAGATTTTGGCTGCTATGGATGTAAGTGTTATCCCTCGGTAGTTCTTGGCTAGTCCGAGGTCGCCTTTTTTAGGGAATGGAAGGATGCATCCCTTCGTCCATCTTTCTATCCTATTTTGACTATAGACTGCGTTGCATTGCCGGAGCAGTATATCGTCGAATTGTCTAGTCTTCCACACTTCTGGGGGGATCTCGTCTAACCCTGCTGCTTTCCTATTTTTGATTCTTCTGAGAACTGAGTCGAGTTCTTCTTTGGTGAAAGGACCTAGTTTAACGTCTAATTGCTTACTAATAATTCTGGTGATCGGTTCATCCGTTATTTCCGGTGGGTTTCCTAGTAGATTTTTGAAATGCTGTTCCCACAGTTTTACTCTTTCTTGTTGGCTTGCAGCTTTCAATTTTGCTTTGGCTGTGCTCTTCCTTCTACTTACTTCGTTTATTGTTTGCCAGGCTATCCTGGATTGTCTATCTTCCACCGAGTCTCTAATCTTATCTATCTGATTTTGTATGTATTCTGCCTGTTCTTTTAGATATATTCCTGTTAATTGATGTTGAGCCTTTTCTAGTTTTCGTGCATTTGTGTTTGTTGGGTTCTTTTGATAGCTTTTGGAGGCAGTTTTCACATGTGCACGTTTTTCTCTAACCGCTGGCGTTTCCCAAGGGGCTCTATATTTAGTTCTAGGTTTTGTTGGAATACACTTTGCTGCCGCCTCAAGGTGTGCTTCTACAAAATTTTCATATTCGTCATTTGGGGTATCTTTTTCTGCCTTCTCTTGTAGTGCTTCGAATCTGTTTCTTAATTCTAATGCATATTTATCTCTAATATCTCTGTTGTTGAGTAGGGCCCAGTCATAGTGCTTGGTTGTCGCTTTACGTGTGGCGTTTTTTCGTAGGCTTAGACGTACTTTGGCCGTAACTATTCGATGATCGGAGGACACACCCTCGAAAAAGGAGTATGCCTCGCAATTCATTGCACTGAATTTCCATTTCCCGTTTATAAGGACGTAGTCTATCTGTGCTTTACTCTTATTCGCGTATGTGTAGGTCCATAATTTCCCCTCCCTTTTTTGAAAGTTTGTATTGAGGCATTATAAAAATAAGATATATGAAAGATAAGTTTAAGAGACATTTAAATTTACAATAAGAATTTAAAATTTATTTTTTTGATATAAATATCAGACCAAAAAAACTAAAGAAAAAAAAGGACTTGATTTAATTGAAAAGTTTATTATTTATAGTCTACATAATATAAAAGCTATTAAAACTGTAATACTTAAGTTACTAAAAGCTTAAATGGCTAAAGGAACTAAATAATCTGAATTTGAGAAAGGCAAGATTACAGATCTGAAAAGAATGAGAAAATCTCAGGGAGAAATTTTGAATGCCTTAGGGTGCAGTAAAACCTTTCTCTGCAATTGTAGGCCAGAAAAATTATCACCACAATTCAAGAGAAGAATTGTTTGCAAAGTAAAAAAGAAAACTTCATCAACATCAAAAATATTAAAATCTCTAGTGGATGATCCTTGGAGCACTAGAACAATTAGAAGGCATTTAAATGAGGAAAAAATTAAGAATAAAAAAAGAATTCATTGTCCAAGGTT